>NDXB01015457.1:6626-32897 GCA_002631895.1 Agapornis roseicollis | reverse complement strand
AAAAAGAAAAACAAATTTACAAAAAAACATTATTTTTTAAAAAAAAAAAAAAATAAAAAAATCATAGACTATGCTACTAATAAAAACCATTTTTGCTAGATGTATTTTATAAAAAAAAAACTGTGATATTTTTAGATGAGGGTTGCCATTTTTTTGAAATTATGCCCACATGTAAAAAGTGTATAAATCCAACACACCCTGATTCAAAAAAGAAAACACAATGAAAAAAGCTTGCTTGTCTGGTAACAACTAGTAACACCAATTCAGTAAGGAATTCATGTATCTGAGAGGTTTGGAATTGGGGATGGAAGGGGCTTAAAGTGAATTATTAAAATGTGCAACATTTACATTACTATGAAGAAATTTAATTCAGCTTTTGCAAGCATTTCAGTATTTGGCCAAAACCAGACCCTGAAACAAAGCAATACATTCTCTGCTGTCATTCACTGCCTCCCCAATTACCAAGCTTCAATTCACTTCTTGGAGGAGTGAGAAACATGAAGGACAGCTCTGTGAATGACTCATTAACATGGAAAAGATCATTTCATGAAGATTGTATTGTTTTCCTAACAAGATCAGAAGTGTGCACTAAATTATTGTTATGATAATTACCTTTGGCAGAATTTGTCTTAGTGTTAAAAAGCAATAATAAGGTACACCCTAAGAGGCAGAGTAATTACACTTAACTGCTGTAATTAATAATTTATTTCACAGGCAAAAATGATTCATAACAGGAATTATGCAACTGCTGCCATTTAAATTGTTACTGCAATACCTTGAAATAATTTAAATCAAGCATTGTTAATATTTCTGAAGCTTTACTTCAATAAGGTAAGAAAATTCAGGAAGACAACCATTTGATTTCTGCGTCACCAGGCTGGATTGTCTAAAACTGAATATTAAAATATGCATATGTAATCCAAATGAGGAGAAGGAGAAGAGAGTAGAGATTATATTTGTTCACACAGCTTTTGTGACAACAGTTTATCCCTTTTCCAGCAGGTGTCATTTCAGAATCTTTCTTCATTATCAAAGTTGTTTTACCGTCAAACATTAATTCTTGTATTTCACTGTATAAGCAAAAGAAATCTCATAGGCAGATGTGATCCTCCTTTCTGATCTTAAAGAATTTGTTCCAGAATATTTGATTTGATATAATTTAAACAGTGAATTTCATTAATTGTCTTAAGATCTGTTTTTCTCTGATGACCCACATTGCTATTTCTGAGTGATCTCCAGAAAGCCAAAATATGTCAGGGTGATTTCAATCATGTTATTTAATAAATATTTCATTAGAGTGCTATGAGTATAAAACAACAGCCAGACTACCTGCATTTTGCTATCAATAGTCCTTGATGATTTCTAAATGACACAGCAGTTAGCTGTTTTCTTCTTATATAGCAGGTCTTGCAGGTAATCCTTTTTCCAAAGATAATCTACACAAAAGGGTTTTATGATGTCACAGCATGATTTATAAAAGACTTACTGAAAAAGAAAAAAACCAAAACACTCAGCTTCTTGTTGTCCTTGATTGTTCATGATTTGGGGATTCACTGGCTTTGAAATGGCTACATACACTAATGAAAAGGTGAATAACTACTGGGCATAGTGTCTTGATGAAGGACTTCACAGAGAAGTCCATATTCTGGCACCTAACATCACTTCTCCCCCTAAAAACATGCTCAATACTCCATTTTTGTTGCCAAGTCACCTCTACAAGTGAAAATATGCAGTTCTCAAAAGAAACATAAAAATACATCCAAGCCATAAGTACAGAATTTAATTAATGAAAAAGAGATCACATTATTATCCTGAAACATTTTTTGTGTGTAAACAGTAACACAATACTCATCTGCTTTCATTTATGTATTCTAACATAGTTCTTGCTACAACATAAGCACTTACCCTCATATGTTTCATCTAAGACTGTGCAAGTACAAGTTTGCTAAAAACTCATTGCTTGGAAATAGCCACACAGATAAAAATAGGCAGGATCATGCAGATACATAGCAGAAGCCTGCTTATCAAAGAAGAGCTCAAGATATGGCTTCTGTTCCTCTCTGCCTCAGCTGTAAGACCAATTTTCTTAATGTCCTAATGTTCCCTTTCCCAAGATTTATCATCAGTCTTTGTTCTTATGCAATCTATTTATGTTATTTCTATAACTGAATCCACCAGTTAAAGTTCTGACCCTCCAAGAACAAAATCACCACGTATACACTAGCAAATGAGTAGTTCATTCAGTTTCTAGTGACATGAGCAGACAATGAGGTTCCACACCATTGTCTCAGCATTCCCTCAGGCTTCAGAAGGAACATTTAAATTCTCAGTGTTAGACCCTAAAAATCTAGCTTCCAAGTCTGGTGATCATGCCTGAATCTATCACCAATACATGAAAAAGCAGCATACATGATGACTTTCTTTATTTTAATATTAGATATCTTACTCATTAAAAATTCCCAGGAATAAATAACTACTTTTGGAGTTAAAATAAACTGGCTGTTATATGATAAATAAAGCAGATTCATATAAATATGATAAAAGCTTAAAAATCATAAAGGGTTCTCTACAGGTGCTAATTTTATTACTTGAATGAAATTAATAAGACTCTCCATAAAACAGTAGGAAATCCTTAGATTACACAAGTAATCAGCAAGAAAATTTATTGTGGATTCACGAAGCACTAAATGTTTGTGTAATGTATGCAAAAGTGGTACTTTATTCTCTGCAGTGAACAATTCTGAGTCCTTATAATAGAAAAATATTTAATAGTTTAAAAACTCTCGAGGCATAGTTTTAAAAAGTTGTTCAACTCTGATTAATTCAACTCATAGCAACCTAGCAATGAAAGAAGGACTGCCTTATATTAACGTTCAGTAGGATCCATTGTTAAAATAACTAAGGTTAAACAATGGATACAGAGACAAGTGAAAATCAAACTTGATGCCTAGGAAAGGAAGATTTAGGAGTGTGAGATTCACAGATTAGGCAGTACATTAATCTGAAAAGCTAAACTACTTTTCGTTATCTGGTATCCTGAAACAGCATACAGGCAACTGAGGAATTTAATATTTGCATACAAAAAAAAATATTAAAAAAAAAATTGCCAGGACATGTAATTGTAGCTATTCTGATGCTTTAAGGAATGTTTTCTTTCTAGGTACTCTCTCATTAGGATGCACTGCCTGCACAGAATATTTAGCTATTGACAGACTTCAACCTCATACAATTCTTGGTTGCTGTTGGTACAATGTATATATTTACATGACTACTTATTACTATAAACCTCATGTATGTTTTATGAGCCAATTCAGATGAAGAAGTTTTAGCAGTAGTTCCAAAGAACTCCTACCCCATTTGTGCTATTAAATTCTCAGTTTCTGAGAAACAATATTTAGCTCAGCTTTTATTTATTTTTTTTTCCAAAATCACTTATTCCTACATACCATGGAATCATGAGTTTGTGTTCAATACTTTACATTTCATATTTACTGAGTGCTGCAATTAATTGCTTTTGTTTTGTACTTTCAGTTTTAATTAAGTGGACTGAAAGTGTCAATACACTGCGGCTGTTCACCTGACTCACAAACGAAACTAAATAATGCTATACCATTACTAGTTAATAATGTTCTGTCAATGAAACAAGAAAGGGTCCTTCATGGGTCAGGGAATTAGTAATAATAACAGAATAGAGGACCTTTAATTTTTAGATTAACTGCTCAGCACAGATTAACAGTAGCTAAAGTGACTGTGATCTAACAACATGGGTTTAACTGTGTTCCGTGTGTTATGTGAAATGAGATGACTGATAACTGCTTAGTTGCTGCCATCTGCACCTCCAAAGTGGCATCCTTTGCCAAGTACACTTACATAGTGCAGTTCTTAGAGATATCTGTTTCTGCGCACGTCCTGAGCACAGGTGAGCAAACTCTGCCTAACTTCAGAACTGACTGAAAGCTGTATGGCTGTTTCAATACAGGACACAAATATTAGCTGGAGATGTGAGCATGAAAGTATGCTAATGTGGCTTTTGAGCTGAATCTGTGTCGTATTCTACCCGCCTATAGCGTGGGCAACAGCAATATGTGGTGTGGGTATATCCATTGACAGTTCAGTAAAGTTTTTGTGACAGGTAATTGGGGAACTGATCTGTACTGTGACCTTTGTAACTGTTCACCCATTATAGGAATGTAACTCAGTAATGTAAATAGAGTCTTTGCTACAGAATACACTGCACTTGTCAGGCAGAGAAAAGAAAGACCTCCTTTTCCAGAGCTTTGGCACTTCTCAAGAATATTATATTAAAGCATACGCAAAGAAAGAGACAATGTTGTAGTAAATCGGTACCTCTTCTTTGACAGCAGCATAAATTTAGACATGTGAGAAAACCTGGCCCAGAATATGCATTAAAATCCAGATTCCCTGTTTAAAATATGACTTACACATTAACAGATATTATTAATTCTAATTTATTAATTTCCCATATTTATTCAATGCAAATTCTTCTAAAGTCATCATTTGAAAATAATCTGGATACATATCGTTTCTAACATCTAGTTGGTTATTTACGCTAAACCATGGATGCTCACGTGTTGTTTATTACTAGTTAGAGGAACTTAAGTGTAACTTCATTTGTGAGTACTGCAGGTTATTCACGAAGTTCTTGCCAACCTATTTGGACACCAACAAGCTAGCAGACCATCCTTTCCCAAGCTTTCAATGTTTTCCTTTTCCCACATACAAGGCATTTTGTCGTTTATCAGCTTCCTTTCAAACTTCCACGCCTCCCCCCTGTCAAAAGACAAATATTCCTAAATCACTTAATCTTGAAAAAGCTGGCTGGCCTGTCTCTCAAAGTATTACAGTATTCTCAGAACTTTGGAAATCTTTTTTTCCAAGGTTTTCTGTTTTCATGCCTCTTCTCTCCAAATACCTTACCATGCTGATTCTCCTTTCAAAATTACTTCAGCCTTTTATTCCCTCCCTCCTCCATGTATATTTATACATATATAGGTTTACTGGGCCTTATCTGATGTGATTTCCCATAATGCCTTCAGCCATTTTCTCCCTAGCTGGAGGCAAATTGGTCTCACTGGTATTTCAGTTTATTATTTAAGGACACATACTGATTTTGTGTTCTGAGCAAATAAAATCAGACCACCTTCAATAATAAAGCACTGTGTTTGCATTATATAATATCTATAAAGAGATGGAGGATAATATCCAATAATTTGCAAAAGATTTATATTTGGAATAATATTTATGCTTTTCATATTCTCTTTAAGCAGAAATGCAAAACACGAATCATGCCCTTTTACATATTTCCCTGGGTTTTCTGAGACTAGATCAGATGGAACATTTCATCAGAACCCTTGAAATCATGCAAACAACAAACATGAGCATCTGCATTTTAAGTATTAACTGCTAAAGCACCATGAAAACCTCAGCACTGGCGCATTTGTCCTGACTTCTCTGCCAAAGGGTGGGCTTCACATTCTTCACCCTGAAAGCATTCCACACAAGAGGAATGTGAAATTTATCTCTCATAGCTGAGAGACACATCCTGAAAAGCCTTATCGTCATTAAATTTAATCATGATAACACAGCAATTTCTATGCTACATTATTTATATATGAATTAAAGAGAATTATTCAGCAGCCCAAAATGCAAATAATTATGCCCTATCTTCCAAATAGATATATTTGAATCCTATTAATGTTGAGCATCTGCAGAAATGAAGTTACCCACAAACATACACACAAACTCTTCATCATGATATGTTAGTTCCATCCTTTAATGGCCTGTTGCTCTGTGGCTGATCTTCACAACTTAACTTCTTTGGCCACATCTTTATCCAGGCATTTGGAAAAGAAAAACCAGGTCACTCCTTAATAAATAAACCCATTTAATCACAAAGTCTAAGATATTTATGTTAAAGGCATGGCCAACTGTCTACCTTTATCTCCTTCATAGACTATTCCTCAGGTTCTCAGCAATGTCTACACTGGGCAATGCAGAACAAGTGCAAGGACAGCTGTGTTTCAGTCGAGCCAGGCTGGTAAATCTGGAAAATGTGTTCACAGAGCTGTGACCAAATCTTTCTCTCTCTGAAAAAATGCCCAGGAAGATGACAAAAAGAGGCAGCCAAATGGTGTTTAAGGTGTCCCTGAGAAAGACCAAGATTTTAAGAGCAACAATAACCACCAAAGTATGCAGATAAAACCTGAACCATGCACACAGGGTAAGAATCGCAATGCAATTTATACCTTGGTAAAGTTGCAACTTCAGTTTCCCCCTTTATTGCCCACTTCTACCAAGACTTCTGTGTGTATGATGTGGTCAAATTAAAAACTGAGGGTTTTCTAAGCAGCCTTAGAGTCCAGTCTCTAAAATCCCTCGGGCCACTTTGAAAGTCTCAACCTAAATGTTCAGCTGAGTTTCTGTCTGGTTTACTTTCAAACTGCAAATCCCAGTTGTTCTCAGCATTTCCAAATGCATAACACACTTATTCATGAAACATAAGCTGTGGTTAGGATGAAACCTTTGGCCTGCATTCTCTCCATAGATACAAACTGCCTGTCAATATACAGGCAGCTGAGCTGCTACCATTCAGCTCACATTGCATTTGGGAAGCCCTGTATTGTAGGATTTAGGAGGCTTCAGAAACCAGCTTTTTAAAGCATTTTCAGCAAACTCTGATCTAAAAAGCATTGTTGGTCTATTTCAATTATTTTAATATGATGTAAAAGAATGTGGGGGAGTTAAAAATACAAAGCGCTGTGGAAAGGAAACAGGCATTATAGATAAAAGCACTTAAGATTAATTTAACATGCACAGGATTTCCCAATTAAAACTTTCACATTAGAACTGCATTTTAAACAGTTAATCTCCTAACGAGACATCCCCAGCAATGAGAACCGAATTGCAGGACTGAACAGGGCCCTGAGGCCTGCATCTGGAAAAAGCTGTACTCTGTAAACGCTGGATTGATGCTGCCGTCTCAAATTCCGCAAAGAAAGAGCTGCACTGCCACCTACTGCCACCACGTTTTTTCCCATCAGGGGTTGCCACTAAAAGTGACACAAAACGTTAAGCGTTGACCAAAGTGCACACAAAAGAAATTACGTAACTTGATTCTTCATGCATACATATTTTAAATTTAAATATATATCTATATCTATATCTATATCTATATCTAAATATATATATAATTTGATAGCTGGAAAGGCCAATTGNCACGTTTTTTCCCATCAGGGGTTGCCACTAAAAGTGACACAAAACGTTAAGCGTTGACCAAAGTGCACACAAAAGAAATTACGTAACTTGATTCTTCATGCATACATATTTTAAATTTAAATATATATCTATATCTATATCTATATCTAAATATATATATAATTTGATAGCTGGAAAGGCCAATTGCTTCTTTCTCTCTCTCTTTTATTCATAATACAATAAAAGCAAAAGAATCTGGTTTTTCTTTCTCTTATCCCCAGATCTCCACAGTCATATCTTTGAATCCTGGCTGACCTGCAGTCATCTCAGCTAATGACACCCCGACTGCCTCATCCAAAAGAGCTATGTTGCAGTTGGCTTCTTCCCTTCCCTTAGGGGCTAAAAGCATTACCCTGTGATGTGCCTGGTCTCCAAGATGTGAAAGAGGTTTGCACAGCAGCCCCCGGCTCCACTGTAGAGATACTAGCTTAATTGAAAACAAAGTTTTACTGTGGTTTCCTCTCAGGGTCTTTTTTGACAGCTAAAATTGCAAATCAATTAACACACCGGGAACAGCTACTCCCTTTCCTAATAGATGTACTCACTACCAATTGCACATGAAATAAATTTTCATAAGTAGCAGAAAACTAAGGGAATTAATATTTTAGACTGCAAAGAAAGAAACTTACCTAATAATGAAATAGGGAAAACAGAACATCAGGATAAATTAATGTGTCGGCGGTGCTCTCTGCAAATTCTATCCAACTTGAACAGGATTTATCTAGGATTTAAGATACACTAGCAGATAACTGATGCTTTTTCTGCTCCTTCCCTTAATTGCATACGCAAATAGCATTATTAATAGATAGGTGAGAGAATCCCCATCCTCACATTTAGAGTTGTTTGGTAACATTAAAGCACAAACCAATTCAAGCTGCTGCCAGGAAAATCACAGTTACATATCATCTGCAAGAACCCTGGGGGAAAAAGTACCTCCAATTCAGCGTGTGTCAAAGGTGTCTCAGAAGACTGAAGTGAGCACATGCTCGAAGAAACATGTATCCTTCCTATATAACCATCAAAATAAGTCCAAAACAGGCAAGATGGCTTAATTGCATTTTCTGAAGACTAGACTTCTTTTTTTCTTTTTAGTTTGTAATAGACAAGAGCTCCTGCAACTACAGAAGTGGCAAGATTCACTTGTTTAATAACTGAGGGAAAAAATCTAGACAATCTAGACATCCTGACGCTATCTCTCTTCTCCCCTGCCTTCGAGCCTAGCAGTACTCTATATTGCAAGTACAACACAAGACAGTGACTAAATTTTTGTGTCTCTTTAGATACGTAATATGGCCATGGCACCAAAGGGTTTATGTGTTTGCACCCTAGAAGAGAGCTGTTTCTTTTTAGAAGTATAAATATAGTACAATAATCTTTGAGAAAACAAAAATTTCCATACATTAGCACATGAAAAGTCTCCTTTCACTGCTCATTTATCAAGAGAATAGTTCTGAAGAATTAATTCTGTTAGAAATTGTATTCTATCCATTGCCTTAAAATTAATATTTTGTATTTATCTGTTCATTGTCTTACATGCTGCAGGGCTTTTACTGCAAATAAATTCAGAATTTTTTATCCATTACAGAACAGTGGCAACAGAGGTAATAAAAAATCAAACAGTTTTTTTGTTCTGTCTTTATAGAAATGCTACCTTTTCTTCCCACTGGAAATTTTTAAAACATCTTCCTTCTAGCAACAAGGCCATGTGACAAGTTTTATACTGCATACCATGTAGCATTAACAAAAGAAAATTATATTCTACCTATTCCTTATATCCACTGCGTTTAAATTCATCTAATGGGGCTGTTTCCATCAGGAACAGTAGATCTTTTTAAACCAGGTCTACAAAACCCCTTCAGACAACAAAGTGAGTCTAATTAATTACATGCTTTCATCTTGTCTTTACACAAAACCATTTGACAGACAAATATACAGCAAGAGAAGCCCAGAAACAAACTCTAGGAAGTCTAATCTGTCCTCTATACCTTCTGTAGCTGCTGTGTTGGGTTTTGTCCTTAGTCAGCCATACCATCACCATACCTGTCCAGTCAGTTGTGAATTTAACCTACATTAGAAGAAGCTTTGTCCTGAGCAGAAGTGTAAAAACTTGATGTTCTATAACAGAAGTATTCAAGCAGTCCTTAGTCCAAAAGCTTTTTATATTGCTACTATGAACCAAAAGTATTGACTATTTATCTGTATTTTCTGTGTTGTTCCTTTTTCTCTGCTCTTTTCTATTTCCTCTCCCCAAAACTGACTCTCTTGGTATCCCTTCTGAACCTTCTAGCCTACAATGTTCAGCACTGTTCTGACAGCAAGTGAGAATAAACAAAATCCTGACACACTGGAATGCAAAATAATTACCTCTACTGTTTGTAGTGAACTTGAGAATTCACATAGGAGTGAATGAGCAAGCTTCACTAACATACAGCAGATATGTCGTTATACAGGCTAACAGAATAAACCTCTGGCTCTCAAGTAGAGACACAACCTTTCAGAGCCCCAGTGCCACTTTCTGACAGAGACTGAGTGAAGTTCTATCCAGCTTCCTGCTGATGAATGACATGTCCAAATGACAAGGAAACATAACTGTGTAAAATAAAGGCACAACCCTCTGAATTACAATGGTTAACCTCATACAGAGCCAAAAACAAGCTAAGAAGAATGCCATGTTACAAGGCTTTAGCTTTAATTTTTGCCAGTATTGGTTCACTGTTAATAGCCTGATTCCTGCTACAGTACTGAAGAGCATTGTCCAATGTTATAGATGAATGTGCTGGCTAATCGGCAAAGTCAGCTTGTGTCTTTGTTCACAAACTATATCACTGAATAAGAGAAAAGCTGAAGAAATAGATGCAAGATCTGCATACATAGTTAGATCTCTGCTAACTAAGAATAGACTGTTCTCTCTTATAAATACCTAGTGGCAAGCCCAGGTCATTTTATGGCACATCTTCCTAGAAGAAGCACCATGGGCAGTATAGAAAGAAACGGAAACTGGGCACCTATTGTAGAGCATCTCTTGGTGTCCTTGGATTTCAGACTGCTGTAAGGCAGGTAGGCTTTTACAGTTCCTCCAGTTCTGCTCACCTTTAAGGCAACTATCTCACCTCCAGCTTGGTCCTGTGGATACAAGGAGGACTGCAGCAGAGTTTCTTACTCAGGAGCTGACATCTGCTGAAGAATTGAATTTTAATGTTTCCTGGCTCCAGCTGGTGAAATAAATAGATAGTATGATATTTTTGAAACTAGTGGTAGATTTAGTACAGAGTCCCCTCCCTTATTTTCTAGTGGATGTTCTTTCTATTTGCATGCTCATACTCTTGATAAGCATCTTCACGGGAAAAGAAGGAAAAAAAGAAAAAAAGAAAAAAGAGTACGCTTGTATGCTTTGAGCTTTAATTATCAGTTTTTACATGCAGTTCTCTACCCTGAATGCTTTACAAACTGGCTTTTTTAGTTTCTGATCTCTGTGATGGTTAGGAAAGAAAATAAACACATTCATGAGCTGGAAAATATTCCTGATATATAATCTATTTTTAAAAGGAAGAACACTCCTCAACCCTAGACATAAAAATAGCTTTGCTAAAGTAACATCTTTAAGTAAAGGTGGTTAAGCTTAAACCATTGTAGTTTAAGGAACAATAATTTTCCCCCCCTGTATTATCTACGGGCAGTTGCAAAGGTACCAATGAATTGTTCTTGACATTAGAGAAGATGATTAGAAAAATGTTCTTCATGTTTTCAAGATGCTGTCAATAATAGTGTAGAGCAATAAGCTGTAGGTCTTAACATTATCTTTCTGAATACTTGGCAAGTGTGGAGCATACTTGAAATGAAGGCAGTCTCTGCCTGACTGAAATCCTGCAGCTTGGAGAGGTAGGATACTGTTAAGCTGAGTAATACCTTTGAACTGAGACAAAGCTAAATTGGTAATGCTTATCCACATACAATGATTTTATATACTGATTATGCCTTCAAAGTACTTGTTCCTGGTTTTCAACAGCGGTTCTTAGAGAGATATCAATCATTGCATTCATCACTGGTGCTGAATGCAAGACAGCCTCAGAGATCTGTCTAATCCTCAGCTATGTGAAAGAATATGTTATATTTCAGTTTAATAAATCCTCATTATTGTACATGGTCAACAACCAGACTTTGTTTTATGATTTGCAATTATATTTTGTGTAACAAAGTTTATTTGCCTCTGACTTGGGTAAGCATAGGTGAAGGGAGTGCTGGTTAGACACAGACCACTCATTTCTTTCTGACAGGGTTAAATAATTTCAGATTCGATATTGAGCCACTTCATTTCTGAGTTGCTTTCTGCTGCAGCTCTGTGAAGCTGCATGCAGCAATTAGGCTGGCATTTTGTGAAGGCTTTGCACTTGATGGTACACGACCCTATAGCTACAGCGGAATACTTAACCAAGCATTTTCTCCATGAAGGGAAGCTATGACTCTCTTTACTAGCCAGCTGAATTATTAAGCTTCTGGCTGCTGTTTCAGTCAGGCAAAGAGGAATTCTAAGATTCATGCAAACTGAAAGAACTCTTAGGCTTAAAAAAATAAATAAATTAGTGTTTAAACAAGAAAAGGAAAGGAATTGTAAGCTCTGAAGAGATCTTTCTCCTCCTTTAAAGCAAACCTAAATATTACAGAACCCAAAACGAAATGAGGGTAAATAAGGTGGGAGCCCCCATCCTCATGCTTGAGAAACATGTTATTTCTCTTGAATGAACTAGCATAGAAGGACCAATCTTTCACCTTAAATTCATTAATGCAAGCCCCTCTACCTCAGGAACATTGTTTGGGGTACAAGGCATGAATAATTTTGGAAAAGAAATGAACCATGGCCAGGACTGACAAACTATCTGAGACTGTAGACTGAGCTCTTTATGTCTCCATTCCTTCATCTTAAAAACATTATTGAAGGAATAAGGTGAACATCAAAAAAGCTCAACAGAATTTCTTCTAGACAGATCAGTCACTTTCTTTGATCAGAAAGACCACAGGTATTTTCTGATGTGCCATACCTATTAGAAAGATTAAAGGTTCCAAGCCACATTTGTAGATTACACAAAGCACATGCTTTACAAGAGAGTACCAAGTGTTGTGTTCTGGCTTTATACACAGCTGGAAATTAAAGTAGAAATACCCACCAAAATAAAACAGTGCTAAGAAATGTGCTGTCACTTACAAGACAAAACCACCTTGAAACATGCACCTGCCATTTTATACTTCACAATGCCAAACTAAGAGCTCAAGGTGAGGTGAAAAGCCTCATACTGATGAAAGTCCTCCCTTCAGCCTTTGCATTAAAATGTTTTTGAGTTTTACCAAGCTAAACAAAATTGAGAAAACTATACATTATTTCAATAGCATCACTCTTTTCAGAGGCTGCAGCAGTGGACAAAATGAACCTAAAGGTTTTTGTCAGAGGGCATAACAGCAGCCAGAGGAATTCAGTGATGCTGGGACAGAAAGGAACTATGTATTTTGGAGAACAGATAGACAGACCTGCCTCTAGAGAACCCACATATAAATGAAGCTTCTTGGTGGCAGGAACCCCTGGTACCAGGTAAGCCTCTGCTGGGTGAATCCCAAACCTACATCCCATGAAGGACCTCAAGCAGGCACCCTGCTCTGGCCCTCAGGCCTCATTTCCTTAGTTAAAGCCATGGCTTTCAGAATCTTCACACGCTATTTATTCTAGTGTCTGATTGCTGTTCAGAGGTTAAAATTAGTTTTAAATATGCTTACATATCTCCAGGTTAGCAGTTATTACAAGCAAGAAAATATTCTGTGCTGGAAGAGCAATGCAGTATTTGTGCTTCAGGCAACACAAATATCCAGGTCCTGCTCTAAATAATCCAGGGGTCCATCATGCTATTATATGAGCACAGTTTCCAAGTAATCATATAGAAAAACTGTTAAGCATAATTAAATATCAGTTTAATTCCATCACATGCTCATATTATTCTCTTTAAGATTAGTTTTAGATTTTTAACAACTTCATATTAAACACAGTTAGTGAAAAGGTATTAACTAGCTCCATCTGTTGATTCTATTAAGCTCTACAACACTACATTTTACAAAAATGAGACCCACTGAGGAGCAGGATGTTGAAAAGCATGAATTGGTATACAAAAATATTCCCATTGCTACCAAGACACTTTTAACCAGAACTTGTTGCAACCCTAACCAGAAATAGCTACTGAGGAAAGGAAGGGTTGGGCAAAGAGGAGATTCAGAGCAGCCCTGTGGAGAAGAACTTGGGGGTGGTGGTCCATGAGAACATGAACATGAGCCAACTGCAGTGTGCGCTTGCAGCCCAGAAAGCAACCATATCCTGGGCTGCATCAAAAGAAGCGTGACCAGCAGGTCCAAGGAGGTGATCCTGCCCTTCTACTCTGCTCTCATGAAACCTCACCTGGAGCATTGTGTGCAGTTCTGGTGTCCTCAACATAAAAAGGACATGGAAGTGTTGAAACAAGTCCAGAGGAGGCCACGAGAATGATCAGAGGACTGGAGCATCTCCCACATGAAGACAGGCTGGGAAAGCTGGGGCTGTTCAGCCTGGAGAAGAGAAGGCTGCGTGGAGACCCCATAGCAGCCTTCCAGTATCTTGGTAAGGAGCTCTTCCTTAGGGAGTGTAGTGACAGGACAAGGGGTAATGGGTTCAAACTTAAACAGGGGAGGTTTAGATTGGATATAAGGAAGAAATTCTTTCCTGGTAGGGTGGTGAGGCACTGGAATGGGTTGCCCAGGGACGTTGTGAGTGTTCAAGGCCAGGTTGGATAAAGCCTTGTGTGACATGGTTTAGTGTGAGGTGTCCCTGGTTACGGCAGGGGGTTTGGAACTGGATGATCTTAAGGTCCTTTCCAACCCTAACTATTCTATGATTCTATGACACTTTTGCAACTCCTCATTTACATTTTTGTCCCTCTCCTCCTTCCCTCCCTCACACACACTTATTTATTTACCTTCCAGACTCATGGAAACAGAAGTATCTTAGCATAAGTCAGATAGATTTAAGAAGTAGTGAAAAGTACTTATGAGAAATCTGCCTCATATCTACAGGCTCAGAATGTTCAGAAGCAATCTGGACAGTTGAATCCTGTGGGAAGTGTTGTGTTATCTGTATTAATAATATTATATATGGATTTATTATTAATGTAGTATTCCTGTATAATAGACATATTCCTGTATCTGCATCAGCAAAGTGACTTTTCCTGGTCTAGCCTACATGAGTCTGAAGAATATAGGAATCTTTACAAGGAATTTGAGGAGACCAGAATCAATCTGTGTTTAGGATAGGGTAGCAGTATGCATATTCTTAGTAGGAAACAGCTGAAAAAACTGAATCTGATACCATGCCCCAGAGTAGTATATACAGGGTAAATTATAAATTTCCATATCCTGACCTCATATCTTCTTTTGGAACGGACAAAAACCTTCCCTCATAATACAGTATACACATAGCAATATGTGAAAACTCTAATGCTCTGCATCAAACATAATTAATGCACAATTAATATGGAAGTTATTATGTAATGACAGTCAATTATTAAAAACACACATTAATTTCTGTCCCTTCCCACATGCTAATTAAATAACATTGTTTCAGAATTTGTGTTTCTATTAATGCTTCTCAGTTTGAAAATCAGAGCCATTCTTGCAAACATGTTAACGTCTGAAATGGTTCTCAGATGGCCATCTCCTGAGAGGTAGGAGATGATGGATGCTAGCACACAGTGCTTTTCTCTTGTCTTAACCAATTCACTTGCATGCATTTATGTGCCCGAACCATCATGTAGCTGCATTGAAACTAGGAAGGACTAAGAGTCCCATTAATTAATTTAATTTTCTATACTATTTCCATGTTAACTTTGCAAAAGGCTCTAAAATATCAGTTATTATTTTCCATAGAGTCGAGGAGAAAAAGAAATAATTATAGAAATGCTCTAATATTTTCATGTTCCTTGTGGTAATATTAAAGGTGTACTTAGAAACCATTTCTTAATATAAGACTACAGATTGAGCAGCACTTACATCGCTAAGCAAAACCATTTGCAAACATGCACTAGATGCATCATGATGCATTTGTGACTTTATTCCATAAACATTCAAATGAACACATTTATCTTCACACAAATATGGATTGAGAAAATGTGAGTAATGATATGGCCATGCAGCTGTGTAAGTCCTTATGTTAGATGTGCTTGTACGTATTTGGCAGTTTTTTGTTGGGTTATAGTTCATCTGATCATAGTAGAGGAAAAAAAAGTAACTTGCTATTCAATATATTCTTGAGCTTCAGACAGACCACAGATAATGGATCTGTTTCTGATTCGAAGTGGTAGTAGAGAGGCAATCTATTACCCAGATTCAGTTGTAGTGGAGATTTCAGATAGGCAAACTATAATTTGCAAAGTCACTTTGCATTGTGATTAGGATGTGAAAGTATTGCAGCTAAAAATGACTTTTAATAGTGCCTGAATTTATTTCATCTATAAACTGGTCATTCTATGTCATACTATCCACATGTGTGTCAGATGTGACTATTCTATTTAAAATGGCTTAATAAATACTTTAAATATTTGTACTGAAATTGCAGACATGTATTAGATGTTATCATTCTTTTAAAATGCCTACACTTCTATTTGCAGGCTGATAAATTTAAGATTAATAGTTTTCCATCAAAACTATTTAATAATTTTATGAGTTGATCAGATTATAATCCTGTCAAATCTTTCATTAATAGTGTAGTAAATATGTGCTGTAAAACGAATGTATTCTATTGAATTCCATTTTGTCTGTTTTGTTGTTTTGTTTTTTTTTATTAGTCCAGTATCACCTAACATGAAGCTGACAATATCATTGTCCAATAATTAGTATCAAATGAAAATCAAATAAGATGCAAGTTTAGACCTGCATGCAGCAAATATGTCAGCACCAATTTGAAATTAAGCTTGCAGTTTTTTGCTGTATTATGCTCACATGATTAAACCTAAGCAGCACACCAAGTACTATACTGGATCAGGGCCCAGAGATGTAAAGGAAAAATCAATCTTTTGAAAGCCACCAAGAAATCCAAGCAGGAAAAGCTAGGGCTTTCACTTACCAAGATTTAGAAGAACAGTCAAAAATGATTAACTGGAATCAATTTGCACACATTGTACACACCGTATTTAGATCACACAAATTACTTCATATTAGCAAATCAATGCTTACATTCATTGCAAGCTCTAAGACTGATTATCCCTTGCATGTCTGAAAAGACTATGGAGCATTTTTATACATTAATAATTCATATAAGGATAAAGGCATTGTCTAGTCATATAGATTAAAATAGATACTTATACATATACCTTTGATTAATATAAAAACTAAACTAGGGAGCATTCATAAACATATTTTACAAACAGCCAGAGAATAAATGCAGTTTTCCATCTGCAGAACCCTATTCTTTTACTGAGCAGTGTGTTGTTTAGCAATTTTCCCCATAGCAATTCAATTCCATTGTAAACATTGATTACTATAAATAGACAAGGTGAGCAACATTTGTTTATTTGGGAATTACTCCTGATCTACATAAAGTATTTTAAAACAAAAGACCAAGGTTTTAGGCAAATTGGAATAAACTCCCAGCACTAGGTGACACAGAAATCCATCTGAATAGGATGTGTAATATAGTAACAAGTTGGCTGGAATGAGAGTTGGGAAATACAGGTTCTAAACGGGATGCTGTCAGTGAGAATATGGCCATTAGTAATAAAATAGGTAAGTACAAACTCATTGTCTTTGCTGTCAGAATCATCCTCAGCTGAAAACTGTGAGATTGTATTACCAGAGAGCTAAGCTAACAACACCGCTGAGAGCTAAGGCAAATTCGTGCAAATTCAGGTCTCTACTATGTGGTTATTCAGCTCCCAGACCAGACCCCTTTCGTCCCCTACCTTCTAAGTCAATTGATTCTCAGTCTTGGACAAGTCACTTCATCTCTTTCCCCTCCCACTTTCCATATCTTACCCAGTCAGAGTAAAAGCACTGCAGAACAATGCAGACATAATCTCAGTTGGGACTTCTAGATGCTTCTGTAATATGAACACTAGCAATAAATCAGGAGAGGATAATGGAAGTGTCAACTGAGTCCTAAGTGTAGCAGCAGAGCTGTAATGTACTGTACTATACCTTACATGTGACACAATTCTTCAAGCAGGTCTTTGCACAGCATGGTTTATTCCACTACAATAATAAATGTATTCATGATACATCTCCAAGTATTACCCAGCACTAAAAATGAATCACAGTAATGTTACTTTCACTTCTCTCCCAACAAGAAGATAATACTTTTTGGGTGTGATGCCAATCTGTATAGTTTTTGACAAACTGGAAATGCTTTAATGAATTAATAAGACTGCACCAGGAGCATATGATTCATCTTGAGGGAGTAGTATATAAAAAGAGAAAGGTGGAATAACTGAGGCAATTCAATTTATATCTGTTTAGCTGTGCTTGTTTATATTATTCCTAACTGTTCTAGATTCCAGCAGATACTTCCTTTGCAACTCCTCCCATTCATCATGATCAATAGTTTCTAAGAGGTTCATGAGATGCTACAAGACATGCAGTGATGTTAACAAGTAGCACATAGACAAATCAGATAGCAGACAACATGTAATTTACAATTCTTAATGAAGGCAATGGTGCTTTTTCAAAATTTGAGATATTGTGGCTGATCCTTGGTCACTTCTCTCACAAACCAGTAAACATGGTTACTGGTGATCAAGTGAATGTAACTGTAAAGAGCATAAATGAATCATTAGCATTTTCTATTCATGCTGTTCTTTATTACTGTATGTTTGTTCAGCCCACACTGCTTTTCATTCAGTTTTGGCAGGTTTGGCTGATAAAATGTTTTATGAATTTGCAATTCCATCTAAGTATCAAACATTTTCCTAAAACCTCAATAAATTCTGCTGCATAGCTGTTTCACTGTTATCTACTGATTTAGTAATGTTCAAATGAAACACATTTATCACTCTCAGTGTCCTCTTTATGAATTAATGCCAACAGTCCTCTCAGTGAATGACATGTTTTGTGTCTGAATATCCTGTAGTTTTTCCAGTATTTCCCATCTTCCCACGAAAATTTAGTGCATTCCTTTAGTTCCCAGTACTCTACAAAAACATCTTTCTCTCCCCTACTACTGATCACATCTATTAGTCCTCTTGATGGAAGACCTTCCTTTTGCTATTGCTAATAATTTTTGAATCCTAACAGATGTTTCTTCCTAGGCTGATTCCTTGATCGTTGTAATAGCGTTATTATCATCTGCTCTCATACAGTGATAAAGACTTCTAATGTTTCATGTGCTAGGAACAAAAGGGAAAAAAAACATGATCAAAATCTCTCTTTATTTCTGGAATATTACCACCTCCACAGTTCATAATCATTAGGGTGAAGAATTCATTTTGGACCTCTGTTATGTCAAAGTTTCATCCTTTCAGTGGCCCTGCTGTCTCTGCTATTTTGTTCACTTCAGAAGCAAAATGAAATGATCATTGCTGCTCCTTTTGCCACCTACTATTTCATATGCTACTTTAACATCCCAGAATAATGATTCACACTCACTTTAGTTTTGCTATGAACTGTATGTCTCATGCATTTTTTTAAATATAACTTCTTGTATCTATGTATAATAAAAAAAGCATATTCTCATTACATTTGCCCAGGGACTGAATTTTATAGTCTCAGTTTTAACATTCCTCTCTTCATTACAAGAGCATGCTTTACAAAGCAGGGATTCAAAAACATGACTGAACTTATGCAGTTAGCCCACCATTCTGAGATCTGTCCTTTCACATTTTAGAAATGGTTCCAAATAATATAGTCTCTACCACCCTCCAAGATATGCTGCCTTTGAATTTCAGAATCCAGAAACATCTAGCAGAAGCTTACACGAAAATCCTAATTAAAAACTTCTCAGGTTATCTTCCAATGATTTTGTAGCCCAGTTAATTCAAAAGCGAACAGATTTTTTTTTTTTTCTTATCACCCAAAACTGGTCATAGAAACAAACTGGTTTCAACAACTGTGTTTTCCAGAAGGACTCCTGAGGTTCACACTGAAACTCAAAACAAGGAAAAGGAAACACCTCTGCCCAGGTATAGTGTAAAAACATCCATGCCCTGGAGATTATCCTAATAATAGATTAGAGAAATAGTCTGCCCATTGCCCAGTGAGTATTTGTTTATAACAAGCAACTCCAGCAGTAGGAGGAAGAAAAGATAACAGCACTGGCTTTTCAGCAAGACTGCTCAATGTTTGGCAGGAAACCTGGGTGAAGGTTATCCTTTTTGTGTGCAGTCTAGAACAAAATTTAGAAGGAAATTGGGATCATTCTTCCTCACTGTCTGCTGCTGAAGTTTCAGAACTCTGAAGGCACATGACTCCAGGCCTTTCATAACCCAGCATATAGAAGATATTTTCTAGATATTAGCCTCTGTTGACCCTTTGTCAAGAACACATTTTGGATATTTTTCTACTGTATAGAAGTAAATGTGTTATTTGCTCAAGGGAGATCCAAATGTTATATGAGCTGGTGGTTACAGTATCTGCCTAGGACACCTTTATTCAAGTATCTGTTTTAGAAAAGAGGGCAAGCAGGAATGATTTGAAATTTCTTCCATATCTCTGGTGGAACAATTGTCTTAAAGAATTAGCAAAGTACTGAGTAGAGTGGTATAAAATACTATGATTTGCTGAGGGAAAGGAAGGTTGGGAAGTGTAAGATTTCCAATACATACACATACAGGAAACAAATAGATGTGAATTTTACAATTCCTTGTTTTACAGGTAAAAGGATACTTCCTATCCACACTCTAGTTATCAATAGTTAGCTACACTAACAAGGTCTACTTTCCATACAGGTAATCTTGACTCTTGTAGAGCTAAACCAATGTACACACCTAAACCTAAAAGACATATTTTTTTAATTGCTAGCAATTGTTCATCACATAATTATACTCAGCCTAAAAATTATGGTGCACTTTGAAATTTTGTTGCCATTTTATTCCTTTTTTATTTCTTTCTGTTTCATCATGTTGTCAAGCATTGGAACAGGCTGTCCAGGGAAGTGACTGAGTTACCATCCCTGGAAGTATTTAAAAGACATGTAGATGGGGCACTTAGGGACATTGTTTATTGGTGGACCTGGTGATGTTGGGTTTACAGTTGGGCTTGATAATCTTAAAGGACTTTTCCAACCTAAATAATTCTATGAAAACACAGTGAAGAGCAAAACACTCATTAGAGGGCTGTCCATTAAAAAAAGTGGCATTTCAATGGGTACTGTTATTTACATTGCAGCAAACTTTAGCTATTTGCTTTCAATTAAGAACAAAGTATTCCTTCACCAGTAACAAATTACCCTAGAGATAACAATTATACCATCCAATGCTTCCAACAGTAGCCTTTGAAATGTCACTGCTATGCAACTTCATGTGAATGAATTAGGTAATTGCTGTTGATCCAGTGTGAATGGCCTATCTATTCCAAAAACATGCATAAAACTTTGCATAATTCACAAAGCCTGCATACTCTTTTCCCTTATTTTTCTACTCAAAATATTTTAGAGTTCACAGCCCTGATTCTCAAGAGGGACCAACAACTCATTCAAGGAGAAACCTCAAAACTAAAGCCCATGACTCAAAAGGACATTTGACATCACATTCTCCATCAGGATACTGAATTCCCCTTCAGTGAAATTTCCCTATATGCCTGGGAGTAAACTCTGGGTCCAACTGCTACAGAGAATGGGTTTCAAGGAGAGGACCAGTACACAGTACAACCTTCAAGTCAGCCTCTGGCATTTACTTTAATGAAGTGACCCACTGCGCTAAATTAAACCCATCAAGAAGGATTCCAAGCAGCTGCTTACCAAGGTTGCAAACCAAGCCAGGAGCTATTCAGAAGCACTAATTCCTGTGCTTAGCCTGAAAGATAGTGCAAGTTTAGCTGACACAACCTTGAACAATAGAGAAGGAATAAGGAAAAGAATTTGTTCCTGTGAATTAAGGAAGAAAACTTGCGGCTTTAAGGCACACAGCCTAGTATCTTTACTGTATGTGTGTGTTTCTCTTGGTTACCTGGTGTGTTTTAGAGTCAAATTATCATGTAAAGGAAATATAGGATTGTGCTTTTTTTATGATCCTGATACATTAGTCTGACCACTAAGAAATATTCAGGTTGTTAAAGGTTTGGGTTTTTTTTAAGACACTGATCACGACTGATTGTATGACTAGCACACAGCACAACACTTACATATTAGCAGCAAAAGGTTTAAACATTAGAAAGTGTTCAGGTACAGAGAGTAAGACAATAAACATTTTTAAATTGCTGTGATGAAAAAAAATCTTTTATGATAAAACCCAAAAGATAATAAATGCACATGAATCATAGAATCATAGAATAGTTAGGGTTGGAAAGGACCTTAAAATCATCTAGTTCCAAACGCCGTAAGCAGGGACATCTCACACTAAACTATGCCACCCAAGCCTTCCTCTAACATGGTCAGTTACTTGCAGCAAGCCTAAACATAAAAGTTACATTGTTGTCACTAAAAATCATTTTGCAGGTCCATTTAATTAAACAGTACAAACCCATGTGAGCACTTTTAAACTGGTGTGCAACAGGTTTCTTGTGATTTAGCTTAAGTCAGTAAGAAATCTACTTAAAGTAAATCAATATAAGCCTTTAGTAAAACAATTTAGGAGTAGCTATATGAGGGTTTGGACTGTAACTAAATTGATATATTTGAATGTGAGTTCAATTACACAGGTGCAGCTTTTGTATGCGGACAAGGCCTAAAGTTGTCTGTACTGACTCCATACCTACTTTTAATGCTTATTAGATTTTTAATCTTGTTAATGTTATGGCCTTCTTCCAAACGGGCAAAATGCCAACCTTATTTATACATACTGTGATCTAAGTCTTTCTCAAGAAATTATTACTTGTTGGTAATCTCTTAAACGCCTCCACCAAATCCCCAAATAAATTTTACTGCTTAGTCCCCTTACCCACTAGCATATTGAGTAGCATATTGTTTAAAGGATGAATTTCTTCAAGGCTACAAGTAGAAAGTAAACACCCTGACTACTATTGGTAGGCCTACTGACAGTTTTGAATACCTCTAGTCACAATGAGATGTTCACTGGTGTGAACCAGCAGAGCAGAGGGGATTACAAACCAGAAGCTATCCACTCATACAGACAATCCCACTCATAGGATTATACAGGACACGGCATGAAAATTAGCATGTAAATGACATTATTTTAAGGTATAGTGGTACAAACCAGAATGGTGATGGACCTCAGGTGGTCCAGGCAATTTTCCCCTAGAAATATGTAATAGGCTGCTTAATATATCTAATTACACTTTCTATAAGTGTTCAGCCCACACAAACCAGGGAAGAGTGTACTATGACCTACCTATTAATTAACAAAAACTTGATGTTCTTCTAGTGCTAAAGACTATGGATTCTGGATCACAGACATAGTTGACTCTAATTTTCCTTACTGGATTGTTCCCTAGTTGACTGCTTCCCCACATGAAGGGAAATCATTCTTTTGAAATGCCATAAAATGCGAGATATCACTCTAAAAATTTACTACATCTACCTGGACTTGTGCAAAGCATTCGACACTGCCCCACACTACATCCTTGTCTCTAAATTGGAGAGACATCAATTTGATAGATGGGGCACTCACTGGATAAAGAACTGGTTGGATGGCTGCACATCAATGGCTCAGTGTCTGGCTGGAGGCCAGTAATGAGTGGTGTCCCTCAGGGATCAGTGTTGGGACCGGTCTTGTTCAACATCTTTGTCACTTACATAGACAGTGGGACTGAGTGCACCCACAGCAATTTTGCCGATGACACCAAGCTGTGTGGTTCAGCGGATACACTGGAGGGAAGGAATGCCATCCAGAGGGACCTTGACACACTTGTGAGGTGGGCTGAGGCCAACCTCATGAAGTTCAACCATGCCAAGTGCAAGGTCCTACACCTGGGTGGGAGCAATCCCAGACACAGCAACAGGTTGGGTGGAGAAGAGATTCAGAGCAGCCCTGTGGAGAAGGACTTGGGGGTGGTGGTCCATGAGAACATGAACATGAGCCGACTTCAGTGTGCGCTTGCAGCCCAGAAAGCAACCGTATCCTGGGCTGCATCAAAAGAAGCGTGACCAGCAGGTCCAAGGATGTGATCCTACCCTTCTACTCCGCTCTCGTGAAACCTCACCTGGAGCACTGTGTGCAGTTCTGGTGTCCTCAACATAAAAAGGACATGGAAGTGTTGGAACAAGTCCAGAGGAGGGCCATGAGGATGACTGGGGTATTGGAGCATCTCCCATATGAAGACAGGCTGAGAAAGTTGGGACTGTTCAGCCTGGGGAAGAGAAGGCTGCGTGGAGACCTCATAGCAGCCTTCCAGTATCTGAAGGGGGCTATAGGGATGCTGGGGAGGGACTCTTCCTTAGGGAGTGTAGTGACAGGACAAGGGGTAATGGGTTCAAACTTAAACAGGGGAGGTTTAGATTGGATATAAGGAAGAAATTCTTTCCTGGTAGGGTGGTGAGGCACTGGAATGGGTTGCCCAGGGAGGGTTGTGAGTGCTCCATCCCTGGCAGTGTTCAAGGCCAGATTGGATGAAGCCTTTTGTGGCATGGTTTATTGTGAGGTGTCCCTGCTTATGGCATGGGGGTTGGAACTAGCTGATCCTAAGGTCCTTTCCAAACCTAACAATTCTATGATTCTATGAAAGGAAGTGTAGCTACTTACTGCATATCTGTCAAGGTTCCTACCCTCAGAGCTCATGAATATGTAGCAGGTTTTAGGATTTACACTAAAAGTAACACAAAGTAAGACTGATTTGGAAACAGTCCTATGTTTTACTTTGTCTCTTTAAAAAGACAGACTTTGATCATGAAACTGGGATCTTTGTAACCCCCAGGCCTTGATTTCGTGAAACTGTCTCTAACATACTTGAACCAACATGAACTGAAAGCTACCAGGCATATTTGCTTCAAATTAAATGATAATGTCTTCAAATACAAGCAGGTTTATTGAAAGATTGCTGTTACATTTATAGGTATGCTATCATTATCTCCAAATTATTGTATGCAACAGCAGAGAATAATGCATAGGAATAAACATACTCCTAACACTATGTTAAATTTTGAGCCTAAATATAAGAATATATTTCCAGTAGGGCAGCTGAGGTTTTTTAAGAAAGCTGAAATGTTCCTTTCTTACTTCTTTAATAATAGATAACCATGGAGTCAGTTATGCAGACAGTTAGAAGAAAAAAAAAAAAGATGGTAAGAATTAATCCATAGCTATGCTATACATTGTAAATTAACAAGTATCACCATATTTTTAAGAATATATTCTAAGTAGTAACCATTAATACAGTACTGTGAAGGTATGCAATACATTACGAAAATCTAAAGACATGTTCCCTTGTCTGGATTGCTTATAAGCTACCAGTTATAAATATTCTAATCAGGCTTTCATACCTCTCCTGTCAGTGTGGTACTGGAGTGCCTTTCTATTAGTGCATTAAAGCAACAAGACTATCATTTTTCTCTCTTTCTGTCCCCAGGTGGAAAATTGCATGCATTTAAAAATAATTAATATTTTATTTTTTATCTATGATGTGCATGCACTTTCACTACAAATGCAGACAGAACAATATATATAATGTTTTACTGTGTTAAATTTCAAATATTAGACAAGACTGTTGTATTAAAATAAGTGTATTTATATGCTGAACTGGTGGAGAACAACAGCTAGAAATGTCTTGAGAAATACGTTTTGTACCCTTAGCAGCAAATATTTTTCATTATCCACATTCCAGAGCAACCACTGATGAACACTTTGGATAGATTTTCAGGTATGCTTAATATTGGTCTAACTTTGCTTCAACTGGAAGTTTTATCACGTAGTGTAAAAGGAGCAGAGCTGGGCCACTGCTTAGTGCATCTGCAAACTCCAGACTCTGAAGACAGTGTGAGGATAAGCACACCAGAGAGCTCAGGAGTCCCCGACTGGATGCTCAGGGATCTAATTAATCTGCCCCAGTTCCCTTCCTATCTCATGTAATTCTTTGTTCTCCTCCATATGTATGAATTGCAAACTTTCTTCCTACTGCATCAACTGTAGTAGCCACTGAAAAAAGTTCACCATTTCTTATAGACAGTTACAGTTAATTTTACCACAATAATCCTTACCACTTCCACGTTTACAATAGGATGGAAAACAAAAAATTTCAAATACTCAAATATTACACTGAGATTGTCAGTATTAGAGAAAATTTACATCATCTCCCACACAAGGTTACACCAGGGTGTAACATCTGTGAGTTATCCAAACAAATTCTGTCTGTATCATGTGTTGTGTGTATGAAACTGAGTATTCATGCCATTACTTTTCCATTACAATTCCTTTCTTCTCCCTTCATTTCCAAGATATAACCTCCAGAGATTTCAAACCTCAATCAGTTTTAGAAATCATATTTTACTCAGGTGTATGATACATGAAACAGCTTTTCCTACTGGGAACATGACATAAAGGGCATTTTACTAAAGACAAAATTTGGAATAGATCTGCACAACTTTTCTGACATTGCAAGGAAAGCATGGAAATGCATATTCAGTTATGAAAGATATAAAAGTCAGATCAGATGTCAAAAATATCCTTCTACCTATGCAGTATGCTCCTAGCATTTGCTCAAGAAACAGACTCCCAGGAACAGACTATGCTAATGCAGAGGCCAGGGACACATCATTCTATCACACAGAAAAAAAACTTCTACTCAGCTCTCCTACCTAGATTTCAATAAACAGTAAACAAAAAATTTGTTTCCACTTAATTTTTTTATGTTGAGATCCCCTTTTTCTCTTTGCAAAAAAAAAAAAAAAAAAAAAAA
>NDXB01015456.1:256332-276676 GCA_002631895.1 Agapornis roseicollis | reverse complement strand
AAGAAAGGGGGGTTGAGTGAGTGAATGAGCTGCGTGGTTGGTTGGGTTTAAACCACGACAGACAGCTGCAGCTCCCCTGGGCAACCTGTGCCAGTGCCTCATCACCCTCACATTGAAGAACTTCTTCCTCACATCTAATCTAAACCTCCCCTCTGTCAGTTGGGATTGTCTGGACCCAGGTGCAGGAACTTGTACTTGGCCTTGTTGAACATCTTGAGGTTTACACTCGCCCACCTCTCAACCTTTCAAGGTCCCTCTGAATGTTTTCTCAAATGTTCAAAACCAGCTTTAAATTCCTAAACATTCATTAAAATTCTGCCAAATTATTTTCTTATTAGAAAGGGAAATAGTTTCTACCTCTATATGCTCTGCTCTTTAGATCACTTCTGAAAATTTGTAGCCAGAAGCATTTGGGAAGTTCATCTGAAGATATGTATATACATATTTCCTGTAACAATAATGCTGTTTAGAATTAGGTAATTTTATTTAGAGTAGTATTCTTGTCTTTACCCTAGCCAAAATTAATGGCTGAGTTGTTGTTAATACAGCCACTTTCCTTAATAGCATCTGATACCACGTGCCGCCAGCTATGTCTGACTGCTCACAGCAGCTGCTACGGTGACATATGGGCACACTACCCAGACAAATGCATTTGCTGCCTGGTTTTGGCTGCACTCAATGGAGGGACTCCAGATTTCTTCTCAGTGAATCCTTCACTGCTTATTTGTTCTGAAATGAGATTTTTTAAAAACACTAATTGTGTCATGTCTTGAAGTACTTATTTGTATAGTAACTGCAGCTAGAACAGCCATAAAGGAGTGAACAGTAGCCTTAGCCTGCACAGACTTACTGAGGCAGGATGTATTAGGGAACACTAAAATCCTGAGACTTTATGACTCCTCAGCCACCCATACTGCATGTAAATCACAGATCAGGTCCCGCTAAATACTATGTCCACTTTAATGTACTCTATTACACCAGATAACACTTGCACAATCCACTATCACTCAGAGAACATAACATACAATAGGGTTTTTTTTAGTATAAGCTTTGGTAGCTACTGAAAGACAAAGGAAATTTTAAAAGAGTTTTCCTAGAATACCCTTGTCCTTTTCCTGAACACAGCAGAATTGTGTTACCATTTACTGAAGGATGATCCTTGGGAAAAACACAGACTCAAATATTCCTGATCAGAGACATCTCCAGCATTGTCATGATCACATGCCACAATCAAAGGTTTAATATCAGTGACATTCCTGCTACTGCAAACTCTGGGTAGCCTTCCAAGATGCAGCAAGGCACGGAGCATGCGGCTTCGTTTCTCTTCCTCCTAACTTTTCTTATGCCTTAGGGGTCTCAGCATCCATTTCCTGTGCCTAACATGTCACATCACACAGCCCTGGCCAAGGCCACCAGGCCAAATTCTGGGAAAGAATGTGATAGTTTTATTAGCATATACCTGTTTTTATTATGTGATGCAACACTCACCTATTAATTTCAGCTCTCCACACGCACACAAGTATATCTGTCAAATTATATGAATTAACATAATTAATATGTCTCATTTCTGCAGAAGTAGAGAAAGATTATTTCTGCCATTCTTTGACTATCACAATAATGAAATGTGTCAGGAAAGAGCCTTAACACAAAATATATCACTCAGTTTGTAAAAATATGCAAAGCTAGAAATATAGGTAATGTCGATGAATATGTCATATCCCTAGGTTATAGATAGACACTTGTAGATAGATGGATAGGTAGATAGAGGTCTTGTTAAACTACTGGGTCGCGATTTGCTGTGAGAAAACTCCAGGCCGTGAAGACCTGTCCCAAAAAGGTGCATTTTTAGCTGTTAACAGCAGATGGCAATGCATGTGAATCAATCGCACCTTAATGCAAGAGCTCCATTCACAATAAACCTTGCAGTCAAAGAAAAATCATGATCTTGTTACTTAAGAAAGCAGAGGACCTCCAACAGAGGTTTTGCTTAGAAACGACAAAAGAGAAAGTACGAAATTAAACCACACTAATCTTGTATCATGTCAGTTATGTCACTACTTTCCATGACATGTTAGATTCAAAATGATCAACCACTTGGATGCCAGAGATAAAATACTGTTCCTCATTAATTTGCCAGAGTCATAAACAATAATCTATTTTAGTATGTTTTTATGGCTTAAGTGGAACAACCTCAGAATGATACCTGGACTGCATCTAACTACAGGAGATAAAGGCTTTGAAGACAGTCCACTTTTGGTGTGGTGCACACACCTTATTTCTTTGCCTGTTGTTTCTAATTGTAAATGGAAGCTGACATGCACAAAATGCACCATTTGACAAAGCAAAGCAGGAAGATATGTATGCTTTATACCATTCTTTCTTCCATTTTGGAGAAAAAGTGGTTTTAGAATCAGAGAATGGTTAGGAATCGGAAGGGACCTTAAAGTTCACCTAATTCCAAGTCCCCTGACATAGGTAGGGACACCTTCCACTAGACCAGGCTGCTCAAAGACTCATCCAACCTGGCCTTGAACACTGCCAGGGATGGGGCATTCACAAGTTCTCTGGGCAACCTGTGCAGTACCTCGCCATGCTCACAGTAAAGAACTTCTTCCTCACATCTAATTTAAATCTACCCTCTTTTTGGCTTAAAGCCAATACCCTTTGTCCTAAACATAATTCTATCTTCATGTAGTCAGAAGGCACAATCAAAAACTGAAATGAGGCTGTAAGGCTTAAATATCTACAAATAATTTTGTGAACCTATCCTTACAGAAACTGTATGAACAATCTGATTTAAGACAGAAATAAATACAGAGACAGCCAGGTGGACAGGTATAAATAGGTATTTTCACAAATACTTACCTGGTCATTTATCTGTTCCCTCTTCCTAAGTAAAGTCCAGTTTTTTCTCTAATAATCAGTACATTAATTTATTTACCTGTATCATCCGTCCAAATCTATGATTATTATTCTCCTCAGCAATACATTTGAAGATTTCTATTCAAGTATATAAACATATATAAGGAATAAGCCAGAAGAACTAACTGATAGAGAAGTCAACAAGGGGAAGGGCTATGCCAGACCTTGTTCTCACCAACAGGGAGGGTTTGGTGGGGAAAATGAAGCTGGAGGGCAGCCTTGGCTGCTGTGACCATGAAATGGGGAGTTCCAGATCCTTACAGAAGCAGGGAAGGTACACAGCACAACAAGTTCACTAACCTGGACTTCAAAAGAGAAGACTTTGGCCTCTTCAGGGATGTGCTTGATAGGGTGCCACGGGTCAAAGCGCTGAAAGGAAGAGGGGTCCAAGAAAGCTGGTTACTAGTCAAGGATCACCTCCTCTAAGCTTAGAAGCGATGCACCCCAACAAAGAGAGTCAGGTAAAAATGCCAGGGAGCTTGTGTGGATGAACAAGGAGCTCCTGGACAATCTCAGACACAAAAATAACCCTACAGTGAGTGGAAACAAGGGCACGTACCCTGGGAGAAATACACAGAAATTTTTCAAGCAGCCAGGGATCAGGTTAGGAAAGCTAAAGTCCTGATAGAATTAAATATGGTCAGTGAAGTTAAGGGCAACAAGAAAAGCTTTTATAGGTACATCAACAATAAAAGAAAGATTAGGGGAAATGTGGGCCCCCTCTGGAAGGAAATGAGAGACCTGGTTACCTTTAACATAGAGAACGCTGAGGTTCTCAATGACATTTTTGCCTTGGACTTCACCAGTAAGTGCTCCAGCCACACAACCCAAGTTATAGAAGGTGATGAGAAGAATGAAGAACCACCTACTGTACAAGAAGATCAAGTCCAAGAACAAGTCCCTGAGCCTTGAAAAGATGAATCTGTGGGTTCTGACAGAACTGGCAGATGAACTAGCTAAGGCACTATCAATCATACAAGAAGTTGTGGCAGTCCAGTGAAGTTCCCACTGACGGGAAAAGAGAAAACATAAACCCCAATTTTAAGAAGACAAAAAAAGAAGACCCAGGCAACTACAGGTCAGTCTCACCTCAGTGTCCAGCAAGAAAATGGAGCAGATTCTCCTGGAAACTATGTGAAGACACACAGAAAAATGAGCAGGTGATTGGTGACAGCCAACATCGCTTCACTAAGGGCAAATTGTGCCTGGCCAGTTTGGTGGTCTTCTATGACAGGGCCACAGCATTGGTGAATAAAGGAATAGTAACTGAGGTCACCTACCTGGACTTGTGCAAAGCATTTGCCACTGTCCCACACAGCATCCTTGTCTCTAAACTGAAGAGATACGGATCTGATGGATCAGCCACTCAGTGGATAAGGAATTGGTTGGATGGTTGCATTCAGAGTTGTGGTAAACGGTTTGATGTCAAAGTGGGTATCAGTAACAACTGCTGTTCCTCAGGGGTTGGTATTGGCACCAGCACAGTTCAACATATTTATCAGTGACGTGGACAGTGAGATTGAGTGAACTCTCAGCAAGTTTTCCAGTGACATCAAGCTGTGTGGTTCGGTTGACACACTGAAGGGAAGGGATGTCGTTCAGAGGGACCCAGACAGAGAGATGGGCCAATGCCAACCTCATGAGGCTCAACAAGGCCAAGTGCAGGGTCCTACACCTGTGTCACAGCAATCACAAGCACAGCTACAGGCTGGGCAGGGATTGGAGAGCAGTTCTAAGCAGAAGGACTTGGGGGTGTTTGTTGACAAAGACCAACACAACCCAGCAGCCTGGAAAACCAACCATATCCTGGGCTGTATTCAAAGCATGATCAGCAGGCCAAGGAAGGTGATTCAGCCCCTCTACTCTGCTCTCATGAGACCCCACCTGGAGTACTGCTTCCAGCTCTAGGTCCCAAGATAAGAAGCTCATGGGCCTGCTCGAGTGAGTCCAGAGAAGAGCCATGAAGATGCTCAGAGGTCTGGAGCACTTCTGCTATGAAGACAGGCTGAGACAGCTGGGTTTGTTCAGCCTGGAGAAGTCTCAGGGAAGACCTTAGAACACTTTTCAGTACCTAAGAGGGGCCTACAAGAAAGCTGGAGGACGACTTTTTACAAGAGCATGTATAAATAGTGTTATAATTTACTGAAGCCAAATTTTATAAAAAGCCAACTATTTTATTTAGGGTACAATCAATTAGGTTTAGATTAGACATTAGGAAGAGATTCTTTACTGTGGGAGTGGAGAGGCACGGGCACAGGTTGCCCAGAGAAGCTGTGGCTGCCCCATCCCTTGAAGTATTCCAGACCAGGCTGGATGGGGCTTTGAGCAACCTGGTTTAATGGAAGGTATCCCTGCCTGTGGAAGGGAGTATTGGAGCTAAAAGAACTTTAAGGTCCCCTGCCACCTGAACCACTCTATGATTTTTATAACTCATTTAATTGAGTCTGTGTTTGAAACAGAGTTGAAATCTTTCAGAGTTCAAGGTATTAGATCTAGAGAACAACTTCATTTTTGCTGGTGTAATCCCTATGCGCCATAAAGAACATACTGTTATAAACTGTGCAAATGAGATGAGACTTCATCATAAGAAGGAAGGACATGAGGTTAATTTCCTCATTGGAGCCTGACTAAAATTATTAGGATGTTCAAATTCAGGGGTTTTATTTCAGTCTGCCTTACAGATATGCATGTATATTTATGGGTCATGTTCTGCTCTCTGCAGTATCACCTGTATACAAAGCAGTATTCAATTTCAGTACCATAAAAGATAGCACATTTAACCCAGATGCTGCTTTCACACATCCTTTAATATAGACACTAACACCAACCAGTAACCACAAAATGCAGCTGATTCAAGTCAGCCTGCTAAACAAACCTTTTTACACAGCCATGTTAGCAACAGCCTTGGTCAGCTGTAGTCACTTCCAACTCAGTGATCACTATTTAAGGATATTCTCATTGTAAATCACAAAGTACCAGTTCATTGTGTGATTTCAGCACGTTTCTGTTTCTAACAGATAATGGTCAAGTCCTTTAAAAGTTGTTTTGAAAATTTAGAAAGATGCAGGTTTTGCTTGCTTCTTCTGCAAAAGAGAACTGCAGACTGAAGGGAGATAACCAACAGGCTCTGCCATCCCTGGACTTAAAACCATGCAGGCAACCTCTTTCACATATCCACCTGGACAGGGTTTGCTCCTCAGCAGACAGAGGCTAGCCTGCACTCAGAGTGTTGGCTTTAAATGAAAACATCCATGTCTACCCACAAGTTTGACCACTTGTAGCATTTCTTTGTCCTGATCAGGCGAAACCAGGAATCCAAATAAAACGAAACAGCAGTTATGTATTTTGGAACTCAAAAAGTATATATGTTTGATTCAATTTTGGCACAGACACAAATTATTTTGCATTTCATTAATTTTCTTTCCTCCATCCCTACTTTTTAGCTAGTAGCAAACAATCACATTGCTACACTGGAAATATTTGTCAACCAGAGCCAGCAGACTGCAATACAAATTGCCCAGACAACTAGTGGAGACCCTGGTTCAGGTGAAAATCAAATCACATGTTTATCCTAAAGCATATAAGCAGTCTCATCCAGGAAGACAATTAACCATTAGATGTTCAAGTGACTAATCTTGTTCCTGCTTACGAAATGGTTTAAGCATGAGGTACCCGATCCTCAACAAAAGCAATGGCAAACCCTTCATGAAGAACAGATCAGTCAAGGTCAGTGATTAGGGATCAGCCCAATCACACGCTCCAAACCATGCCAAAACAGACTGTGAAGGTTTGTGGAAATCTTCCCACAGATGGCAGGGCACTGCTGCAATTCACCATTTCATTATTCTGGTTTTGAACAGGAAAATGGTTTTGAACAGGAAAATAATTTTGAACCTACAAAAGTGGTGTAATTCAGCAGTGAGAAAATCTCAAATATTTTGTGGGAATTACGTTCTCCTTATCTTAGCATTTTACTGTTACAATTAATGATGAACTTAATACACATTTCTCTTTTACCTTCTTTTCAGATTACTCTATGAGTGATCTCTCCTTTGACACTTTTCATTCCTTTTTTTGCCCTTATAATGTACTAAAAATACTACAAACATGATATATTTTTAACCAAAAAGATTGGGTTTTTATAAAATTAAATAAGAATAGATTTCATTATTGAAAGATTTTAAGAACATGGCCAGTGGAGCCTGTTCAATCATAAAATGCACCAAGGAAATCTTGCAAATTTTTAGTCCTGTGTTTTATGTATGAAGCCTACTGCATTTGCTCAGTCAGGACAATGACATAGACACACAAATAATCAAAAAAGAATATCAGTATATCAGATGATTTTCACAGCTAGAATTTTAAACTGAGACAGGCTACTACCAGCAGTAGCAGTCATTTTTTTTTTTTTTCTCCTTCTTAGTATCTGGTGCAGTGCTGTGTTTTTGATTTTCAGCCTGGGAACAGTGATGATAACGCCAAAGCTTTTAATTACTGCTCAAATGTTTAGACTGACCAAGGACTTTCTGAGCCTCATGCTCTCCAGGGAGGAGGGGAGGCCAGAAGGAAGCAGAGACAGGACACCTGACCCAGACTGACCGAGGAGGTATTCCATACCATAGCACTTCACGCCCAGGATGTAACTGAGAATTACTGGCTGGGGCACTGCCGGGTTGGATGAGGTACCAGTTGGTGCTCAGTTGGGCTAGGTTTTATTGGTCGGTGGGTGATGAGGTGTTGCAATCTCTTCACTTGTTATTTCCTTTATCATTATTGTTGGTAGTAGCAGTAGTGATTTGTGTTGTACATTAGTCACTAAACTGTTCTTATCTCAACCCGTGGGAGTTGCATTCTTTCNTGTTGCAATCTCTTCACTTGTTATTTCCTTTATCATTATTGTTGGTAGTAGCAGTAGTGATTTGTGTTGTACATTAGTCACTAAACTGTTCTTATCTCAACCCGTGGGAGTTGCATTCTTTCAATTCTCCTTCCCATCCCGCCAGGGGGGGGGGGGGGAGGCGGGGAAGAAGAAAAGTGGGGGAGTGAGAGAGCAACTGCGTGATTTATGGCTGAGCTTAAACCATGACACCTACTTGCATAATACGGAAGAGAAAAAAACATACAAAATCGCATTTTTGTGATGACACTGTATGCTGTGAGTATACAGTTCATCCAGATTTCAGTGTTTATATTCATGAACTAATATGAGTGGTTTATCTTCCTAGATTCTTTCTGAAGGAAACAGAACAGATATGGTCCTCCATAAGCAGAAACCTAACAGGTGTGCTCTGAATTGGTCAGATTTAGTATAACAATTGGTATTGTGTTACTATAAGTTTGGTTTACAATAACCATGGAATAAGAACTTATTCATACACACACACCATTTGCAAGGGTATACACCTGAATTCTGTGCCTCTCAGAGTAATTAAAACACTACTGTCAGTAAGTCAATCAAACCAGTGCAAGGAGCATCGATGGTGTAATATTGCCAGTGAATACATTATACCAACTCTCAGATGCTTTTATAGAAGGCATGCTCAAGAAAAAGCAGTCCTCCTAACTGGCAGAAAGTGCCATAGCGAAGCTGTAATCAGGAGTTATCATTTGTGCTCTGTCTCCAATCACTTACAATTTAGTCAGTAAACAATCTAGCCCAGGAGTTTTGTTCTGCCGCAACCAAAACCATCAATTTTATGTGATCGTTCTCTCCTTATTTGTGCTGATCTATTGTAAGTCAATATAAAGAGTACAACCATGGCAAAACATGTTTCAGGCTAATTACCAACTTTTGACATTATAGCAGTTACACCAATCAGTGCTAGACATAAAAAGATCACGTTTCTTTTTGTACAGCACCCCATGATCTAAAAATGGAAGTCATCCTTCCTGTTTTTAACCACACTGATCTGTCATGTGAGAGTTGTGCCATTCTTGCAGACGATGCCAAGTCTAACTAGGTTACTCATTGCCTCATGAGCTAAGAAAACATTGTGCTGGACTATCAATGTCCTCACAAAGACGTCAGCTTAACCAACTTTTTGGTGAGTTAAGGTTTAAGGGATCTTCTAAGGACAGTTTCCATAGCAGAAGCATGAGTGAGGGCAAATAGTCCTTTAGAAACCTTTGTTTGTCCCTAGGCTAGAACACACGGCATAAAGAAAAATATTCACTAAAATGCACTAAAACAGCCAGAGAGATTCACGAAACATATTTATCTAGCTGGGCACTTATCCACTGAAGCTAGTGGGACTTAGTAAGAGGCAGTTCCCAAAGACACCTTTGTTTGAACACCCAAACACTGAGCTACACAAAATCATTGGGCTCTCACGAAATCAGTGGCACTAACAATTGATACCAGCCTCCATAGTGAGTCACAGGCACTAAAATACATGTGGGAATACTTGTTGCAAAGGCAGAGCCTGCCTCTGGACACAATTCCACCTACATTTTTTATTCAATTTCCTTCTTAACTCATGGAATTCCTAAAAAATGTATGACTATACACTTATGACTTAGCTAAAAGCCTATATAAAAATTCTGGGTTAAAATGTTTTCCCAGGGCAAAGGCCAATCCCTATTCATGATAGACCCCCTTCAGCAATGTAGTTGTTCCTCATCTATGTATGACTATTTTAGAAAGATTTTAGATGAGTAAGCAAGATGTCCTGGGTTCAGCTGTAACAGTTGTTTTTCTCCCTAGTAGCTGGTGCAGTGCTGTGTTTCAGCTTTAGTCTGAGAAGAACGCTGGTAACACAGTGATGTTTTAGTTGTTGCTCAGCACTTACCCTAATCAAGGACTTTTAAGTCTCTCATGCTCTGCCAGTGAGGAGGGGCACAAGAATCCAGGAGGGAGCAGAGACAGGACACGTGACCCAAACTAGCCAAAGGGTTATTCCATACCATAGCACGTTATGCCTAGTGTTTAAACGCGGGGGAGTTACCTGGAAGGCCAGATTGTTGCTCTGGTCAGACTGGATATCAGTCAGCAGGTGGTGAGCAACTTTATTGTGCATCACTTGTGTTTATTATTGGGGCTTTTGTTTTCCTTTCCCTTTTTAGTTGTATATTCTCTCCCCTTGCTATTTCCCTTATCATTATTATTATTATTGGGGGTGTCAGGAAAAAAAAACAGATCCTCTGTCATTTTTGTCATCTTCAGAAATATTCCCAGGGTATTTTTCAAACAGTCCACTCTTTAAGTGGCTTGTTATTTCAAAATAGGTTGTGTACTTTCAGACACACACATACACACAGATATATATATATAGAATAACTTTTCTGAATGAGACCAAAGGTCCATCCTATCTGTAACAGTGGCCATAAGCACAAGCTATGAAAGCACAGCAACTAGGGCATCTCTGACTCTCCTTACAGCCTCTAACCCTCCTGAGTTCACAGACCTTCTGAGCCTGATGTGTTCCTTGTGCATTAATGAGTCCTCAGGGGCCTTCTCTTCCATGAATTTGTTCCTCAGCCCATGCATTATTTTGGTGCTTTTCCACACCCTGATCCCTATCAGCCCGATGAAACAGAGTTTCTGCCAAATCCAGCCCCACTTTGGTTCCCCCCAGCATTCATACTGGAAAAGACCACAAATGAATGACCCTGCCTGATGCACTGCATTAATGATTTTTCAGATCCTTGAGGACAAGCCACACTGGCCTGGTATCTCAGACAGGGCTGGCTTCTGCCAAGTCCAGCCACTTTCCATGCCATGCACTGGCAAGGTTTGGTAGCAAGCTGCTGTGGAGCTCAGTGGCAACATAAGCATGGCAGGGTGGTTTTATGCTCTCTTTGCAAACATTAGCTTTCCAAAAGTCTTTTAGTTTCCAAGTGGCTTATTTAATTTGTATGTGGAGCTGGGAAGAGCTACGTAATAGACATCAGCATAGATGTGAAAGAATTTCAGGCACTTTATTTTTGGAAGATTCAATTTAAGCTAATTTTATGTGCTGGGCAGTGAATCAACAAAATTATTTCATTTCACTAGAAGAAATATTCTGAATCCAGACTTTTGATGGGACTTACACCACCAACACAGAGGCATGGTATGAGGAAGGAGCTACTGCTAGTTTTGCCTGGGGCAGTAAGGGCAAGATCCTGTGGGGACACATCAGGATAAGTTACCATGATTTAGCCAACTAAAAAGCAGAGCAGGGTTGATTTGAACCCTTGGGATATCTGTGTGGAGGCAAACACAATTCCTAGAACAGAAGCCACACATTGCCACTGGGAATTAAGAGGCTGGCTCTTGTTTGGTTTGTTGTTTATTTATTCATTCTTGCTGCCTTTTTTCTTTCACTGATTACTAAAATATAAGAAAAATCCAGCATCTACTAGCCTAATGAACAACGTTCTTTTCTTATACAAGGGGTGAGGAGGAGTTTGGCTTTTTAGATGCCAAAAAAATGACTAAAGCAATCTGCTTCACACTGTGACATTCATGTGTACTGGCAATGTGATTTTTCACAGCTCTCTCCTGATGCCCCAAGATGGAGCGTGCACACTGCGAAAGCTCCTGCTACCAGAGCCTCTGTCTGTTGTCCCACACATGTCCTCCCTGTGCAGCTCCTGTCCTTCTCTCTGGACCTTGGGAGGTACCCCTGGCTGAAACTCAGTGTACCAAACCAAGTTATCTGCATACCTGCATGCATGGATGCTGTAGCTCTGTGTGCCTGGAGGACACAAAACCCTTATTTTTGAGACTCCAGCTAGAGCATAACCCCAGTGTATGCTGCACCACACACAAAAAATCCTTGAGCAACCGTCCCAGAGACTATCTCTACTCTCAAATACACAGAAGTATGTTACTGTTTGATCTTGCATGTTTTAACTCCTTAAACAAAGTGTTCAACAATTCTGCATTTGTTTTTCAAACCAAGTCATCATGGAAGTAGTAGCCCAGTGCTCAGATCTGTGTCAGAGTTTCAAAACAAATATTGAGCAATGTAAGAAATTACTATTTTTATTACAGGGTTTTTCACTAGTGCAGTTGGATGAAGTGAACAAAAATAGAAAGAGAAGCATCAGTTGGTTTTGCATGACTTTTTCAGCCCAGTGACAATAGCAGCACCTGCTGAGTGACCCTGAAGCTGTCATCATAGACAGACCTTACAGTATTTCCCCAGCCAGTAAGAAATAGTGCTCTCTGACCAGTGCTTCCCTCTCTGCTCTGGATTACCCAAGAAATCAAACAGGCCCTTACAACACTGTGGTTGCAAAGTCTGAGAGTCATTCGTTCTTGGGGAAAAACTGAACAGAAAGCTGAACCTGGTAAACAAATTTAGCAGAGTAAGAACTACCCAACCCTTTGACTCTTTTCAGATTTCTCATTTGCAGAAGATTTTCTGAGTAAGGTTGCCTAGACTGTCAAACACAGCCATCAAGCAGTCAAGGAAATGTCAGGTTTCCTCCTGACCTACTTTCAAACAAGGGAAAGATCTTTCCCCACAGCGGATAGCAAAAGATGGTCCCAATTAGTCTGCATATTAAGTAAACATGGCAGGGGCACTCAAGATCTCTTCTTTCCATCTGTTACTCTAACTTAAAGGTACTGCCTAACAGCTAAAGTGTTCCTATTTACAAATGACTGCAAAAGCGATGTGCCAGTGCTCCTCACCAAGGCAGCTACACATACCTTTTTAGAGTGGGCCTTATTCTTCTTTCCTTTACTTGACATGCATGTAGCTCTGCTGATTTCAAGCAAAGCAATGTGAAGATTCTTCGTTACAAGAAAACCAGCTCTGTAATTTGGATGAAGAGCACATTAAAAATGGGAGCCATGTGCAGCCCTTTGTTATCTGTTAAGTCTTTGCCAGCAAAATACATCTTCTCATGCTCCAAGTTACAAAAGCTGAGTTCTGTGTTAACCAGAGGAAAAGCATGGTTCCTGTTGTCATCCCTCCCTCCCCCTCTACAGCATATCACACTGGCAGCAGGCACTCCAGGGGCATTGAAAGGAGGCAGTACTGTCAGACAGGGTAAGGCAAAGACATCAGCTGGGTCTCCCCACTTTGTTTCAGGGGGTGAGCAGGAAGGAAAGCTGAAGGATGAATACAAAGCTCCTTCCAAAACACGTCACTGATTAGTAGCTGGCATAAGGGGAAAGGCTAAGATGGGTTGCACTATAGAATATGGACATGAAGACGACTATGCTGAAGTCAATAATCTTGGGTCATTTAGATGAGCTGAAAACCAAGTCCACCTGAATTCAGCAAAACTACATCATTTTGCAAGAGCTGAAGATGTTGTGCATATAGTTTTGTGACACTCATTCCACTAAGCCAGAACAGCATGCCACAAGCAGTCAGGGCTCAGGCACTAGCGCTAGGTGTTAAGTACCTAGAGTCTACGCTGAGAAAAGCTCGCTTTCAGTTCCCTCATTTTTAAATATTCATGCTGAACACAGTTAATATATCTGTGGTCACCAGATGCATCACTTGGTTCCTGTATCATCTTCGGTGTGACCTTTTCAGACTAGCGTTTTTGATTTTGAGGCCCGATGTCATTTAATACAAGACTTTTTAAAAGCCTGAAGAGGTCACATGCTTCTGGCCTTCTTGAGATCTTCAGCTATCTGACTTAGGCACCCTCTCTGCTAAATCAAAGGAAGGATAGTAGTTTGTAATGTACCCAATGTTAGGGCACAGAGAAGTTCAGTTAAAACTCTGCCTGAAGCAAGCCTTCTCATAACATTCTTAAAATACTTGCTGCTTTCACTGAGGTAAAGCCTTTAATTCTTAGGCAGAAGACCAAGTGCTTGGGTTTTACACTTGTTACATCATCAGAAATCCTCACCTACACCCTAGACACACACTAAAGATATAAAGGGGAAGCTGAGACCTTTGCCATATTTCTGAGGTATTGTTGTGACAGGATAGGATATAAATTGAAAAGTATAGCAGAATGGCATGCGGTGCTTGTGGACAGGCACGGTGGTCATGCAGATGTGTCCTAGGGGCCTATGTAGCACTGAGTTCACCTTGTCCTTTGCAGAGTTTCCAGTTTTCCCTCATCAGCTGTGTGGAAACTGCTGACAGTGAAAACAGTGACTGGCATTCCTGAGCCTGGAAGAAAGGATATTAAGACTTTCACCTCACTCTGTACTCCTCTTTCCCTTTAGATTAAAGCAAGGAAATACAGAAATTATCAAGCTTTACTACTCAGCAGCTTCAAATTAATAAGCATCTTCCACTTATAAAGACAGTCTGGCTTCTGCTTTCCTTTCACTCATTCATATCAGCCTCCTGAGGGAAGTATTCACCCCAAGGCTGAGGTGATCAGGTCTGGAGTGGGTGCACTCTGCAGCAGAGCTGGGGATGGTGGCAGCAGACCAGGGACTTGGGGGCCCCCGAGCCCAGGACATCCCAGGGGAGCACTGGTGCCACCACAGCTGAGAGCAGCTGAGTAGTGTGGACTTCCAGAAATAATACTTTCTGTTTAAAGAGCAAGATCAACTCAGTCTCTGCACTAGTTTTCAACTACTCCACAGGCTTTAGAGTTGCTACATGGTTGTGAGGGTAAGAATCTGCTCACAGTTCACACAGAAGGAGGAGACAGACTGTGATTCAGAATACTTGTACCCTGTGTACTGGTGGATGCTTACAAACTTTAATCTCACAAAAGGTTCCCTCAGTTTTATGTTTGGAAACACCAGACTTCACATTTCTGGTTGGTTTTCATTTCATCAAACTGACATGCCTGATGAGAGGTGAAATAAAATTAATCTGAAGTAGAGAAATTTGATGGATACTGTCGTAACAGGTCATAGAAACAAAACCACAGGAGCAAGTGGACTATTATAAGATAAAGTTGCAACTTCTGAATATCAAATATTGTCTGGATATCAACTACCAAAAAAAAAAGCCCTCAAACAAAAACCGAAATCCTCTCCTCAAAACATTACTGGTTCCCTCCCCTCCTTTCCCACTCCTGGACATCACTTCGGAGATCTTAGTATGGCCAGTTTTCACACTTCATGAATCTTGATCAAAATCTAGAGGAGTCAAGCCAGGGACAGAAGAAAGCCTTTGCAATCCAGGCTGAAATATGACTTGGCTAATTTTGCATACTGTTGTAGTTATGTACCATGTGTTTCTGTTTCATCTAACAGAAACTCCATATTCTTGATTTTCAACCTGAAGGAAGAAATGGGCACTATTCACTGAAGTGCTTGCTCAGAAAGGAGATATTGCTGTCCACTTGCAGGAACACAACCTTCTGGACCCTGTTAGTGCCAGTTAAAGCCAGAGCAGAACTACAAACTGCTTCAGCACCTCGTGTGTGCATCCTCTTCCCTGTAATGTCTGTACAGTAGTCAGTGTGAAAATTAATGAGATACAGAACTCCATTAATTCTTCAAAACCAGTGCTGAACAGCTGCAGATATTCTAACTGATGTCCAAAGCCATGCTGTCACAGTAGGTAGAGAATAGGGAGACACAAAGCAGAGCAAGAAGCTTTTCATTTGGATCTAGGAGGTCTTACTCAGCAAATCCTTAGTTACTTTTGTGTTTGGACACTTCACCGTCTGAAAATGGGGTATGATTTTTAGATGGTAGTTTGTGGTGACTTCTCTTGGTAGGCCCCCTCAGAACTTTATCTGGACCTCAGAATGATTTCTGGTTATAATGGTTGGAATCACTTAGCAATCTCTGTTAGTAAAAACAGAGAAAAGATTTCTGTGTCTCTCTCAGCATGCACTAAAATGAGCAAAAAAAATTTCTCAAGGAGTTGTACACTGTGTCTGTGATATGCAATGATATCACAATCAAATCTGAATTAATCCAGTCTAAATGCAGTGCTACATGACATTATATGCCTGACAAAATAGACTTATTAATTGTGGATGAAAAGAATTCTTGGCAGGGTTTCAGACTTACTTCAGAATTATATTAGAATGAGGCATTAAGTCATGGAACGGGGAAAAAAGTGAGAAACAGACAGAACTACTCAACTGTGTTAATCATTCTTTTAGTATGTTACAAGGCAGACTGAAATGGCAGTGGTCGAGATAAAATGAATGTACTACAGCACTTCTGGCAGAACAGGTCCAATTTTGTAGCTTGCTGAGCATATATTACAGTGGGTGCAACATTTTTAGGCTTTATCCTTGGAAAAGGGAAAAGCAAGTTATGGAAACAAACACATTATGGAACATTAAGGTTTATCTGGCATCAATGGTCTTCACTAATAGATTGAACATGGCTACATTTTATCCATATTTCTTTAGTATCTTCCATCCAAGGATCAAAAAACACATTAACAAAATTAGTATATTGAGACATATAATTATTATAATCGCCATGTATTAGTATAATATCCTTTGTTTCCAACATGCTTGTCTGGCACCCTATTTACCTATGCTTGTAGCATCAAGGAATAACAACATTTTTATTGGTCTATATCAGCTTCAGGAGGATACAAATCACAAGAAAAACTGAAAGAGGAGAAAGTGTTTATGGGATTTCCATGGAGGTAGGACTCTGCATTCTCTGCCTTATTCTCAAGGACATGGAAGTACTCAGGATCCTGTGGAGGATAGGTGCCTTCCAAAGCATGGAGGCAATGGGACGCACTAGGGCATGGAGAAGGTCCCATTCACTCCTGCTTACACCAGAAGGGTCTGATGAAATCTTGTGAAGTGTGTGAGTTCTACTGCCTTCAATGGGCAGACAAGCAAAAAGCCAGCAAAGTAATTGCATGACTATGTATACCAAAACATTGCCAATTACTATTTCAACAGAAGTATGTTGGACCTCCAGGCAGCATCTGATTCCCATTGGATACTCCTACCACAGTCCACCAGTGATGCAAGTATTATCCCACCAATGACATGAAATGGGCTGGCAATGCACTTAAATCCCCTAACTGAAGTATCAAGACAGATTTAAGCTACGGGGAAATTAACCTGATGAAAGACTTTAAAAACAAATAATTTATTTTGAAGCATCCTTTCTTCAGCTTTTTGGCAATTACAGCTCATGGAGCTGGTTTGCCTGTGAAATATTTTTTTTTCTGTCTTTCTTCAAGTTTTCATCCCTGGTGAACTCTTGTATTCAGTCTACTGTATGGCCTTGCAAACAGTTTGCATCTTTACAATTCAGTGTATTGTAACTACATTGAACTAAACACATTCATAAAGGCAAGTTTGGGTCAGATACTCATTTCACTTGTGACAATGAAGGGCAAAGTATAAGTAATTCAAGTATACCAGGATAAGAATAAATGCAAAGGACAGAGCCTCTAACAAGAGCGTAATTGCTAAAAGAAATGCTCATTAAGTCACAGTTTGAATTTATTTATGAAAATTACCTTCCATTAGATGATATTTTTTCTTTCATTTCCAAGGACAATTTATGAAAAATTTTTGCTATACAAATGTAGTCAAGATCAACTGCCTAAAGAACTACATTATTTTCTTTTTTATTGTTTACTTGGGGTCTGTAACAGGTGATATAAAAGATCAGTAAAAAACTTGAAATGCAATAAGATTACATATCACAAAACAACTGCACTTATAATCAGTTCTAATCATCAAACCTGAAAATTATTCTGCATATCTTCTGAAAACGTCTACATCTTTTTCAAAGTGGCAAAACTGAATATCCTCAAGGATCTTAAGGGTATGTCTCTCAGAAAACCTAAATTGCTTTTAATTTGAAAAAAGTGTAAAGTTATTAAGATATTTAAACTTCTTATAAATATTATACATAGGACAGCGAGGGAAAACATTCTTTACATGATATGTTATTTATTTACTCTGCAGGAAAGAAAACGAAGAAAAAAGGTGAAGATCACAGTAGGAAAGCAATAAAGCAGAGGGTAGCATAATGAGGAGGAAAAAGCCACACAAACTGTGACTACTAATTGAGGCTTTGACCTCAATTATTGTCTATCTACTGTTCAGAAACTGAACCTACTGTAATATTGGAGACAAAACAGGCTCTTCTTACAGCTGGCAACCCACAAAATGTAACAATGTCCCTAAGTTGGTTTGTCTGGCATACAGTGGAGTCATCTACAGCAGTTAAGAATGTCCTTATACCTATTTCTACCCAAGATACCATCAAATAAAGAAGCTCTTTAAAGAGGAAACCTCCCTTATGGCAACTGACTTCTGGGACAAAAAATTCTGAAGAAGGTTACCATGAAACAAAGAGAGATATTATGACTATCCCTTCTTTCTCCTCCACGAAGTGACGTCTTTGATGGTTACTGGATAGCAACACTTGTGATTATGTGACTTTTTTTCCCCAATGTTTTAAAAAATATTTTAAAGTCATAATAAAAATGTGGAGCAAATTAAAAACACTGGACCTGCGCAGCATTAAACAGGCTAATATTGTTAAAAAAAAAGACCACGCTTTGCCCAGGGCAATATGCTGTATAGTGGAAGTGCTGTGATGACATTCACCAGCCACATTCTTTGCCTGTTCAGGATGAATCATCTTTATCTTCCTTGTCTTTACTCATACTTTCGATGCCAGATCTTTCTGGTGATAGCCTATTTACCATGACTATTGGGAAATGCATCTGTTTTATTAACATTGACAAAAAAGAGCAGTGGTAAGAGAAAAGGTCCTAAGGTCAAACTCAGAATTGCTGGTTTGGGTGAATTCTGAACCTACTTCAGAATAGCTTCTGCAATGCACTACCCTGTCCAGACTCTCTGCAAACCCAGCCTTGGGCGTGACTATCTTTTGGTAAATGGCTGCTTGATAAAAATAAGTTTGGCTTCATGTAGGCTTCAGCTCTTATATCACCCATTCAATCATTATTCTAAGATTTCAAAAGCACATATTATTAGCCTGCACCTAGTTTACGCAAGCATTGTGCAAGGAACCAAATCCATTATGAGTTATTTGAGCATTTTGTCTCATGGCTCATTCTCAGCTTGGCTAAATAGGGCAAATGCAATTAAATATGAATAAGCTACCTTGAAGACTGGAGAAAAAAAATCATATGGGGATAGTTCATATACAGAAGTCTCTTGTTTGAAATTTTTGACCCACAAATCCCTCAGGAAAAGAAAAAAAAAAAAAAAATATAAACTAAATATCATGGGAGTTAGACAAATGCTTAACTCACAAATGGGTGTACTGGTTGATAACTGGTTGTTACCATCCTCTGTCAGCCATAACCAGTGCTGCCAAAGGGAATCCAGGAGTACTTGCCCATTTAACAGTTGGGTTTATCCTGCCAGGTGGTTTGAGTTGACCTACCTGATGTGATTAACTCACAGTTCACAGGATCCCTTTCCACTGGAACAAGCCTTTGGATGGTAACCTTTGCCTGGCAGACAGTAGCAAAAAGCTGGTAACAATAATCTCTTCATCTAGCAGATAAACATTCAAAAGTAGTCAGTCCTCACTTAAATGACCATCACCCCAGCAGGTCACAGTCAAAGTACTCTACCTACCACAAATGTCAAGAGAAAGTACTGACAGAAAGAAAGGTCCTCTTTGATAATATAAATCCATTTCTTTCAGATCATTATAGATTATCCAAGTCCTTGAACAAGCATCTTGAAATCAAAGGACATTACACAGCAGGCATGGTAAGGTTAGCAGTTATTATTTTCCATTATCCATTATTCTGTGGGACATAAAATAGAGTCTTCAAGGTTGTGAATCTTGAAAACTGAATTCACTACAGAGAAGAAAAAGTCCTCCCCAGAGTAGGGTATATTTATAAGGTACCTCTGTCCTTTAATATCCAATAATCTTTGATAAAAAAAAAAAAAAAAAATCACTAAGCTACAAAGAGATGATTATTTTTAAGCATTTCAGTAGCACCACAGGTAAACCTGTTACTTGACAAAGGCTTCCTTAAGCAATCACAGCATAAGCCNAGCAAAAAAATAAAAAAAAAAAAAAAAAAAAAAAAAAATCACTAAGCTACAAAGAGATGATTATTTTTAAGCATTTCAGTAGCACCACAGGTAAACCTGTTACTTGACAAAGGCTTCCTTAAGCAATCACAGCATAAGCCACAAAATCTCTGCCTTGAGGAGACTTCAGTCTAAGCTCATTTATTCTCTAATTATTGAGAATTAGAGAATTGTCATGCACTGCTGTTCTTTACACAGCTCAAAATATGTGTATCTTACTAACCACAGTCAATAAATGGCTAATTTGGTGATCATTTCTTGACCAGAAGCAAGAGTTGACCATTAGAATACACACCTTAGTGACAAAATGGGTGCACAAAACCAATACTAAATATCTTCATACAAGTGTAAGATTCTTAATACGGTTCAATTAGTTAGAACTACACTTTTTATTTTTTTTACCCCCTTCATTCTCTCTCATCCTCCCCCAACAACTTCATAATTATTTGTTCCAAAGAACTATTCAATTCAGCACATATTTGTAAGAATATCTTAATATTTTAGCAGAATCTATGGGGGGGGGGGGGGG
>NDXB01015456.1:234048-254945 GCA_002631895.1 Agapornis roseicollis | reverse complement strand
AAGTTAATTTTTTTTTTTTTTTTTTTTTTTTTTTTTTTTTTTTTTTTTTTTTTTTTTCCAGTGATGGAACAGTGATATCGTTACCTGAGGTACAAACCAGGTTACCTGTGGCTAAGACTTTACTATAGTTTCTTTTTTGTGAACACTGTTCAACATTCAATATGGGGTTTTTTTGAGAAAGCAGCTGAAGCTTCACTTGCTTGTTCTCTGCTTTATCAACTCTATGATGTGTGCAAAGCTACAACTGGAAGTGTAGCTGATTAGGGCTTGTTAATTGCACTGTAAAAATCAGATGGATTTTTCCTGCTCGTATCTGAGAATCATAACAGATAAAACAGCATCTGCAATAAAGAAGGTAGAATGGTAAACACACTCGATGTAATTCTTTCCTGATCTTTTTGTACCCCATCAGGAGCAAAACTGCGGTTTTTTGTTAATGACATGGATTACTGTAGTCTTTAAAACAGATTACAAACTAGAAAACTAGGTGAAAGTACCCCTTGCACAAAATCAACTTGTGAACCTGAAAATCCAGCAAAGACTTTGGATCTTCATCAAAAGGAGCATGACCAGCAGGTCAAAGGAGGTGATCCTGCCCCTCGACTCCACTGTCATGATGCCTCACTTGGAGTATTGTGTGCAGTTCTGGTGTCTTCAACATAAAAAGGATATGGAACTGTTGGAACAAGTCCAGAGGAGGGCCACGAGGTTGATCAGGGGAATGGAGCATCTCCCATATGAAGACAGGCTGAGAAAGTTTGGACTGTTTAGCCTGGAGAAGAGAAGGCTGCGTGGAGACCTCATAGCAGCCTTCCAGTATCTGAAGGGGGCCTATAGGGATGCTGAGGAGGGACTCTTCATTAGGGACTGTAGTGACAGTACATGTTGTAATGGGTTCAAACTTAAACAGGAGAGGTTTAGATTGGATATAAGGAAGAAATTCTTTAGTGTGAAGGTGGTGAGGCACTGGAATGGGTTGTCCAAGGAAGTTGTTGTGAGTGCTCCATCCCTGGCAGTGTTCAAGGCCAGGTTTGATAGAGCCTTGTGTGGCATGGTNAACTTAAACAGGAGAGGTTTAGATTGGATATAAGGAAGAAATTCTTTAGTGTGAAGGTGGTGAGGCACTGGAATGGGTTGTCCAAGGAAGTTGTTGTGAGTGCTCCATCCCTGGCAGTGTTCAAGGCCAGGTTGGATAGAGCCTTGTGTGGCATGGTTTAGTGTGGGGTATCCCTGCTTATGTCAGGGGTTTTGGAACTAGATGATCTTAAGGTCCTTTCTAACCCTAACTATTCTATGATTCTATGATTCTATGACTGTAGAGACACGACAAGGGGTAATGGGTTCAAACTTGAACACGTGAAGTTCTGGTTAGATATAAGGAAGAAATTCCTTACTGTGAGGGTGGTGAGGCACTGGAATGGGTTTCCCAAGGAAGCTGTGAATGCTTCATCCCTGGCCGTGTTCAAGGCCAGGTTGGACGAAGCCTTGGGTGGCATGGTTTGGTGTGAGGTGTCCCTGCTTATGGCAGGGGGGTTGGATCTAGATGATCTTAAGGTCCTTTCCAACCCTAACTATTCTTTGATTCTATGATTCTTAGATAACCACCCATATTGTCATCATTAGCCTACATGCATGAGAGTCTTACTCCATCTTCTCCTGTAGGAAATGCAGCTTTCCTCCCAGCTGAGGTTCCAGATGCAGTTGCCTTCTTTCCATGTTCATCAGATACTCCCTGGAGTACTGCTTCTGTCTCTGTACTGTGAGATTAAAGAGAAACAAGAAAAAAAGTCCTGCTAATAGACTATGCCCACCTGCTTTTTCAGCTGGATAGATGGCTTCCAACATTATTCATTTGGGTTGAAATCTATTTTTCTACAGGTTTTTGTTTCTCCATATTGTCAGCACAATATCTTGATCAAGACATTGTCAACCTCCATTAAATCATGTCAATGATTGTGTCTCTGTGAACAATTCAGAAAGGTCTCATTGTCTTTTGTGGTAACAAACCACAGAAAGAATATAGATATTCATTTACATCCTCAATGGAGAAAAAAATCTCACTTCAACCAAGTACAAAAGTGTAGAGGAAGAAGAATGTGAGGTGTCCCAGTGACCTTTCCAATCTCTGATCCTGAGCTTCAGCTTAGATCACAACAGTAATTATACCTATCACCCCATATCATATCCATAGAACCTCTCCAAGGATTACAGGTAGGTCAGAGGCTCCTTTGCACTTCCCCAGATGCTTCTTGTCAGCTACTAAATGCCAGATCCTAACCACTCCTTTCTGTTGAATGCAAACAGGAGATACAGAGCTGACCATTTTCCAATGTTTGCAGCTTCTCTTCCTGTGCCAATTCTGAGTATCTTTTGTGCACTGCCTGCTGCCCAGTTTACCAGGCAGATTTCAATGGTGTTTAAACCAGGTTTAGGACTGAAAAAATGACATAATTTCTCCTACACTATAAGGCTTGAGTCTCACTATAATGAAGTTGTAACAGTGGTAGATCTCTTGATAAATGCTGGTCTAGACAAGTCTAAATGAAACAACAGAAGGTTATTGCAACTGTTCAAATGACTGATTTACATTCACTGGCAGAAGGCATAGTCTTTCATTTTAAACCTTAATACCACCATTCTTTAATCTCATTCACTGTTTATGCAGTTGAGTTCTTATCTTGATAACTATCACCAAAGTATCTGATGTCTCAGAAGGATTACATTAACAATAATAAATCTCTCATCTTTTCCATCACATAGGAGCAGAACTTAATTAGAAATAATTTAAGCCATTGTTACTCCTGCATTGCCCCCAGCAAGCAAACAACTCTTGTTGACTGAAAAGCTAGTAAACAGAACTATGATGAAACAAATCATCAAAGTAAAAGAACTGGGGTGTGAAGCCCAACACATTTATAGAAATGCATTAGTCATACCTTGGAATCAATCAAGACTTTGGGGAAAAGGGATCAGAAGGTTAAAGAGGCCAAGAGGTAGACAGAATTAATAACTTCCCTCAAGATAGCTGACTAATGTCTAGTGCATGAACTGAAACTTGTTTATTTAAACCCTGTGAACCCTGTGCAGGTTTCTACTGGTCAAATGTTTAGGAGCTGGAGGTAGATGCAAGTGGCGAAGGTTACTCCCTGGTTACCACCACAAAATAAAACAACATGCTCCTTCCCAACAACATCACCTTTCCAACTGGGGCTGGCACAGGGACAAAGAGACCTTCTACTTAGACACTGGGAAACAAATGCGTGGCAAGTGGGAATATCCTGGAGAACAGCGTTGTGCATGTTTATGCACAAGACATTGTGTACAGCCCAGAAGTAAGACAAGGAAAGGAAGGTGAGACAGGCTGGTTTGGAACTCTTATTCACTTATTTTCTGCAAATTCACAGCTATTGAAGGGGAAAGTAACAAGGGGAATTGGAAAGGTGCTTATCTCTCTCAGCTCCTCCCCTCCCTCATTTTCCTTCTCTGCCCATGTCACTTTTTCACCTTGTCACTGATATCTTTGTTGATAGAAATGGGTATTTTGATGAAAACTGTGGAAAAATTAGCACTGTGCCCAGTGAAAGTGTCCTGCACAAATGTAAGAATTGATGCTTTAAACAGTTTCTAAAACAGTAGGATATAATTATTTTTAGAAGATTTCTGCCAGTCAAACGTCTCGTCAATGAGATTCATTCCTCTGCAGATATTATCTCTCTTTTAATATGTCTTCATTATGAATCTTAAGGAGGTGGCCCACAAAAGTGGGCCCAAACAGAACACTATTTCACAGCATTAATAAACCTCTCACATCCCAGTGTTAAAGGTGAGCTGTAATGAACTTGTCAAATCACTTAAAACTCCTGTAATGCTCTAAGCCCACCTCGTGGTCTACTCCTACTGCCGCACATCTCATCCAAAATCAGTCAGCTGATGTCTGGCTCACTTCACGGCTGAACTCAGAAGCTAATTCAAGTTAAAAGCTGAATTAATTTGGTCGCAGCTACCTGAGATAGATCTCTTGTTCCCGAGACCAGTACATCTCAAGACATTGCTGCTTCACTGTTAGAGTGGAAATGTTTATTCATGCAGGCAAAATCATGACCCAAATTTTAATAGGAAGAGGATGAAGGCTGTACCTACTTGCCAGCTGAAGTGAGAGCTTCGAGTTCAGTGCACAGCAAAGTCAATGCAAAACAGCGTTTTCACACAAACACTCCCATCACTACACTGGTGCCTTCTTTCCTTTACTTTCATGGTTATGTGTATCACTGGAAGGAAATAAATGGTCTCTGATGCCCATTCCTTACTGGAAGGGAAGGAGAAAAATAATAATTCCATCATTTTTACAACTGGCCCAAATTTCCTGCTGAGAACCTCACAGATTAAGTATACAAATTCAATGAAAATGTCATTTTCTCCAAATAAAAATACTAACACTTGATTTTTCTAGAAGAAATTACAAAATTACATTATTATGCTTGACCTGCTATTTTGCCATGAAACCGCATTTGAGTATATCCAAATAGCAACTCTCAGGACTTTCAGTACAGCCAAAGCAATAGAGCCAACTATGAAAAATGTAGCTGTTTTGGTCAGTGAAATGGTTCTTCAGCAACCATCAATTGAAAATTAACATTCATCAGAAGACTGGAACTTTGTTATTATCATTTCAATGGATGATACGAGTATTAGAGAAGTAACATATTAATGTCTATAATGCAGTCAAATTCAATGAACTGCTCCAGAAAGAACATGAAAAGGCATAAACAAGTTTTGACTAATTATTAACTAGGTTGACATGACATAGTGTGTGTGTGCATGAGTTGGATAGAGATATTATTCTTACATGGTATTATGAATGTGTCATATCTGCAATACCAATTACTCACCTCTGCCTGCAGACAGACTGAAAGCACTTGCTGTTAAGCATATGTACTGATTTAGTCAGTGCACCCTAATGGATTAAGTGGAGAATACTGTCACAGAGGGCACTGGTGATTCAAATGTCACAGCTCAGTAAATGAATTTTGGTTTTTAATCATCTCCTGATCCCTCATGTTACAGTAGCTTCATCATCTTAAGAGACCAGGGCATGATCTGGAAAAACAGGCCCACAATTAATAGCTAGTATTAGCCCGCCATTACATTGCAGCAGTCCTGAGCTCCTCCACACTGCTTTCTCTGCAAAACTAGCAGAATAAATGGCCTTGAGAGCTCTCTGAGCCCACAATAGCTCCTCCATTTGTACTTTTCCACAAAGGCCAAGTGATATCATGTGGCTGATATCACCCTTTCTCTCTGTGTAGCTGTTGATCTTCTTCTGCAGTTACTAAGCTAAACCTATGCCCCACATGCAGCACCTCCCTGTTCCCCCCAGTCCTGGCAATGGGGCAGACCTAACTCCTTGTCTAGCACCACCATCAGTCAGGAGCTATGGCTGCATAAAGCTCACTAAAACTTTCAAAAATGCGTTCCCTCAACTTCCACCAAGTGTGAGGAATCACAGCAACAGATTAGCAGGACATTTTCCTATTTCCTGCAGCAGGGAAAGCAGCCACACTTCCGTAACAGTTTCAAAACAACTGGAACATTTTGTTCAGAGGGCTTCTGCACAACAGGGCAGCAATCCTAAGGATCCTCACACCCCTGGGTGCCCAGGACCCTGCCTGTCTTCTTCCTGGCAGTTTTATAGGAGTGAAAAACAGCCGTACTTTTAAAAACACTGGTAGCCATGGGTGAATTAACAGTCTAAAAGTTTTGAAAGCCTCAAGTTTTACTTGCAAATCAACAGTCTGAGGGGCTCAGCCAAAGACACCACTCACAGGGCTTCCACTTTTTCCACAGAGAGTTTCAAAGCCCTCAGAGTTGCCAGAATCAGGCTTTTTAGGAAAAGCATTTTCCTTCCTCCTGCTGATGCCTTCCACTTGGGTGAGGCAAGCCACAGCAATAAACTCAGGTGCCCTGACTCCAGACCAGCATAGCAGGAAACAGCTACCCATTGCCTTTGGGTCCCCAGCCCTGGGACCACCTGCGCACATTGGCAGCCTACAGTCTAGATCATCCCTTATACTACTTCTATTTAAATAGGGAAACTGCTACTCTAGCTGAAGACGGGAAACACTTCCTACCAAGCAGTGAGCTATGCTGATGGTTTGTAAGGTTGATTTAAAGGGGTACAACCTTGCTTTTACTTTCAATATAAAAGCTTTGGATTTGAACAGTCTTCCAAAATATTTAGGAACTTAAGGATCACTTACACTTGAAAATGACTCTGAGAACCTAAGCGCTTTTGTTGTGGATGTATTCCAAAATAAGTGCTTCAAGTTTAAAGAGCTGAGTGAAGACGTTTTCTTGAAAATTTTATAACCCTTTCCAATTTATGCAAAATGCTGCAAACCATGTTTGTTGACCTGATGTTTTGCGTTTCCACACCTCTTGTGTGAGGGATCAGTAAAGGTCATGAAAAAATAAGTTAAAAAAAAAATCCAACAGACCTCTGTCCTATTTTCGAATCTCAAAGGGATACACCTATAGTTCTACCAGGATCAAACTGGATTTTACTTCCTCCTAACCAGAACCTCTTCAGAGCAGGCCTTAAAACTGCACACCTGCAAAACCCGTACCACAGAAAACTGTCTGTAGACAGTATCATGAAACTACTTTATCCATGCAAGTCATCCCACCAGCTTCAATAGGACAACTTATTTTCTAGGTTGATCTATACTCTTGAGCATTTGCAGAACTTGTGCTAAAAATAGTTATTGAAGGAGAAATAAACTATTAGTGATTGGGATTGTTCAGCCTGGAGAAGACTGTGTTTAGACCTCATAGCAGCCTTCCAGTATGTGAAGGGGGCCTATAGAGACACTGGGGAGGGGCTCTTCATTAGGGACTGTAGTGACAGGACAAGGGGTAACGGGTTCAAACTTAAACAGGAGAGGTTTAGATTGGATATAAGGAAGAAATTCTTTAGTATGAAGGTGGTGAGGCACTGGAATGGGTTGCCCAGGGAGGTTGTGAGTGTTCCATCCCTGGCAGTGTTCAAGGCCAGGTTGGACGAAGCATTGGGTGACATGGTTTAGCGTGAGGTGTCCCTGCTTATGTCAGGGGGGTTGGAACTAGATGATCTAAAGGTCCTTTCCAACCCTAACTACTCTATGATTCTATGAATGATCAGCCTCAATGTGCCTTCTATGTTACACCAGGAGAGTGAGGTTTAAAGATTTAGCCTTCCACTCTGCTTATGGATAAAGCATATTCAGCACTGTAACATGCAGAAGGACAGCCTTCCACAGGATAGAAGGGGATGAAAAAATCCACTTCCTTGCCAAAAAGGAAGTAACGTTAGCACAGATCTTAGCTAGTAATTTAATGAGATGTTTTGTCCCCTGTGCATAAAGCTTCCTCATGTGATTATTTCCTATTATTGCCTTCCTCCACATGAATTTAATGACAAGATTTAATGACAACTTTAAATGACTGGAAGGTACATCTAACATCCACAGTAGTTCACTCTGGAAATAGTATGCATAGGAAATTGGATAATTTTGGCACACGTATCTGATTCCAAGACAAACAGAAGAGATAATCCATGGACACTGGGGCTTACAGAAGAGTTGGTAAACAAATTTATTTCAAAACTTGAAAAGGTGGCAGCTTGATGGAAAAGTAGGACAGAGTTCACGTCCACCTTAGTGACAGACATGGCTTTGCTTACTTCCTTGGCTGTACTGATCCATTTAAATACCCTGTCATTACAAGATTATTTTGCAATAGAGGAACCTTGGACCTGCCAATAAAGTAAACACTGCTCAAACATGCATATTTCCTGCATATTAACAGGTCAGAATTTCTGGGCATGAGTGAGAGGCATCACACAGTACACAATAAATTATTATAATGCACCTTTGTCTTTTCATGCTTTCATCTCAAAAGATGCGATGCTACTTGTCTGGCTGGCATCTCATGTTAATAGACTGAGAAGCAAGCTATTGATACTGGGCTCAGAATTTAGCCACCCAGGCAGACGTGACCCAAATCATATTGCACAGTCCCTATTATATAGGGACCACATCCCCAGCTGACCCTGAGGAGCCTTTCCAACAGGTTGCCAAAGAGCTGTGTGGTCAGACTCACAGTGCCACAAGTCTTTGGTGCTCCAGAATAATGCTGTTCCTTGCCATCAGCACAGGTTAAGAGACAAGGACTGAACTGGCAGCTAGCAGCCCACATACAAAGCTACAGCTCTGAATCTGCATTTCAAATAATGTAAAAGTCTACACTAGTAGGCTGGGGGGGCCTAGGGCCTCTGAGTATCATTTTTGTGTATGCAGATATGTGAATCATACACCCAGAATCATGTCATACATATCATGAAATTTAGTTCCTGGTGTATGCATTCATTATGGGGATCTTTGCTACTTCTAAGATTTTAGCCTTTATTATTCCTGAAGAAGAAAAAAAGCAATAATACTACTAAAAGTTTGAAACTGGAATGATGACTAAAGAAGCCAAAGTATGCTACAGTTGTGCAACTGCTTAGAGGTCCTGTGATTTTTGAGTGCAACAAGTCAACACTACAGGGCTGGTACAACTGTTTTGTTTATAGTGGAATACTGCCCTTCAGCAAGGAAAACATCCAAGTTCTTGAAAAGGTGGATTCATTAATATCATTAGTATCATTAGTATCAGTGATGCCCTGCATGCCAAACTGTGTCCATGTTTGAAGGGTTAAGGACTTTGTGCAAGTGGTTCTTGGCAGACACAAACTAACTGCTGAAAACAATCCCATCCGTAAAACTGGCTGGCATCAAGTTTCCTTTCCTTTACTATGTGCTACCTGGTGGAATGTGAATTGTGAGACTTAAGGATAGTAAAGATCTATTAGTTTAAATATCCTTCTACTGCCAGGCCAGTCTTATTCCCTGACATATATTCACCACTGCTTTCAGTTTCATAAAAAAAACAAATGTATAAAAGTTGCATACAGACTTCCACCAGTTCTTTGGCAAAGCACAAGCCTAATGGCTCCCAAATTAGAAAACTTTTCTGAACGTGCAGTTTCTGTCCGATTTCATGGCATTACCTCCTTTGCATGCCCTTGGCAGCTTCTCTAGATGTTGAAGCTCCTTTCCACTGGTTTCCACTTCTGCCACTTCACCCCTGTCAAATGCACATCAAAAGAACAGATTCACAGCAGTGACAGTTTTTAGCTTTCTCAAGCTAAATTCTCAAATTTTCAAAGCAGCTCCATACGGAACAGCATGGTTGCTGGTGCGGATGGTAAGCAGCTATTAAAAAAGGCAGAATTACACAAAGGTGCAGCAAGAGACTTCAGGTAGTAGAGGCTTGGCTGAACCTCTACTGAGGAACAATAGGCTTTCCTGTATCTCATGCAATTTGTTTACAAAACTAGAATCTACAAAGAAAATACTGCAAGTCAAAATCTGAAGTTTCCTCTTGCTGTTTAAATCTTCCTGTAACAGAAACTAAGAGACTTCTCTAACTGGGCAATTCTTAAAATGCCATGTTTATTCACATGTAATTGTATGTGCTAGTTAGAAGCAGCCTTTCTATATAATGTATCTTTCTTGAAGCAGCCTTTCTATATAATGTATTTTCTCTCTATTCTTCAGACTGAGGATGCAGGTTCTGCAATAAATATCCCACTTCAGAATATGCCAGGTGCTCAGTATGCCAAAAGCCCAGTTTAAAAGAGGAGAGTTCTATGTTCTATTCACTAACTTCTCACCTGCAGCTCCTTTCCTAATACTACAAAAGTGGCAATGCCATAGAAATTAGAAGTATTTGTGTGGGTTATCATTCACAGGTGATTCAGCATTTAAGAGAGATCTTCAGCTGCATCCATCCTCTTTGATTATGGAAAATGTTGCCCTAGCCAGCATACCAGAAGGTGAGAAAATCTTATTCCGCTGCTAATTATCTCCTAAATTACTTGGTGACCTTGGAGAAAGGCTCAGAATGGTGGTTTAGAATGTTCTGAGAGTATCAGATCACAGCACACCCACTAGTGCCAGGCAGCAGGTTGAGCATGAGTAATACACCTCACTCTGCTGACTGCAAGGCTGGAAATCAATGGTAAGCATGCAAAGCTTATTTTAATGGGTTAACAGAACACAAAACAGGGTTACAGAATCAGAAAAGTACAAGATAGGAAAGCCATCTTAGTTCATCTAGTCTTGTGCTAACTTGTTCCCTAAAACATATTTTCAAGACTGTGGCTGTCTCAAATCAGTTTCTTCCACTTTCTTTGAAGTGTTATATCCAATCTTATATGACCACCAAAGCTCTGTCAATACCGCTGTCATCACTAGTACTAAACCATGCCAGGAGTTAAGTTTTGTGAAAGATTCTCACTTGTTATCCCTCTGTAGGGCCAGCAACCCAAAATTTCAAAATTCTTCAGGGAGGAAATTTCAGAACCTGGGGAGAAAATGGAAGTGTTGGAAAAGTCAGAAAATCTTAAAATTATCCTTTATGAATGTCATTTTTTCAACTGCTATGTTGTATTATATACATATTGTAAGATATTCTTGAAATGAAAAGTTATTTATTAAACAGTTGTTTATTAAAAATTTATTTATATATATTTTTATACATAACTATATATAGCTATATATATTTATTTATTTAGTAATAAAAGTTATTTATTTATTAAACACTGTAGATTTGCAGCCTAAATATTGATTGGGAAATCTTCATGTGGTTCAAACATTTTCCTGTTTACTTTTTTGAGAGTAGATCCAGCAGCAGAACAGGCCTGATTTCTTCAGAATTTTTACATTTACCCACTTTTACTGTGTATTTTCTAACAGAAAGCTTCCCAGAAATTTACCTTGTTCATCTTATTTTTGTTTTGCAAGTCCAGATATATGGTAAAAACATTCCTATTTTGTTAATTTCATGTATACCAAAGTACATACAGGGTACACCCTTGAGTGAACTCCAACATATTCTTAATGTAAGTAAAACCATTTTCCAGTTCATCATATGCATAAACCTGTTACACACAACTCCTTAAAATAAATTTTATTCAAGAGAGAAAAACACATCATGTTCTAGTTTAAAAGCAGGGAAAAGTGTAGGAGGGAGTTTTCTAATCAATTCTGAATAGAGGAAAGAGGGATGCTCTGCTGTTATTTAAAAGACACTTGTGAAAAACTGCCTGTAATTTTATAGTTCCACAGAGACTTATCATAGTTACAAGTATTAAGCAACTCCCAGGTTTTAGTAACAATTCCCCAAGGGACTGTGACAACTCCTATGGTTCACAGAACTTCAATGTCAGCCGTAAGAAAAGTTCAGCTTCAGTAGAGACTCAAGCAGTGCTGATGTGGTAGCTTAGGCTCCACCTTTAATTGTTTATACTTACAATATTACTTTTAAAAATGTCTGCAGAAATCACACAGTCCTGAGAGAACAGAAAGAGGCCCCAGAAGCGTTGAAGGAAAATTGCCCAGAGTTTTGAGTTCTCATGTAGTCAGTTCAAGGAAGGACACTAAAGAGCCCTGAACTTTGAAAATGTGTTAAGGTTTAAACAAATTATCAAGTATTTTTTGAATTAGTGCTAATGTTGAATACTAACCAGATACTGCAAGTTTCTAATCACTATATTACTCTCCATTCCTCCAATGTAGCCAGTCATGATTGCAAGATCCTAATTGTTATACCTGCTCCCTTTTACCCAGGCAGACATATGGGGAAGCTACACGGTGTCTTTACGTTTTGCAAAATTAAATAACAAGACATCAGCATACAACACAGCCTATGGAAACCTTTGTGTAAAGACTCTGTAGAACAAGGCTTTAAAGCTTGGGCTGCTAAGCTGCACCAATACAATCTGCGTGCACACCCTGTGCACATGTTAAATAGATTATTCCATATTGTTTTATTTTTATTCATTTGCATTTTGGTAATGCTGGCAATGTTTGTGGCATGTTCTTACCACACACAAGGAAAATACAGCTTGAACACATGCATGCACACACATCTTCTTTCATGCAGTTTGGGAGAGGATTGAAACTGTGGCCTTACATAATGTATAGCAAATAAGTAAGCTACAGCTGAGTAAGATAAAAAGTAATTCTATCTCACAACAGTCAAACGCAGCAAATGTAGCTTCTCTTTACTAAATTTTGGTTTTCATTACAAAGAAACCTGGACACTGAAATGAAGACAAGAAAATTGTGAACAGAAGACAGGAATTTGCTCCCGGTTCTTACTCTTATCTCAGTATTTGCTCTACCAGTGTTCAGAGTGGCAGCCTGGTTTTATTTTCATGCACTGAAGTCATCGTTTTTCTCACAGAGCTGCTGAGGAAAAAGAATTGTGGCATTTGTGTAGCAATAGTGAAGCAGTGAGATAAATGGGCTGCATTTTCCAGCCAACTGCTGGCAGGCTTTCTGAATTAGTGTTGAGGGATTTGAAGTCTCCTCGCCCAGCGGCATCTCTTGAGTGCTGTGATGGTGTTCAGTGGGCCTGGCAGCTCAGCCTCTATTCTCTGACCCAGTCATAATTCTGGTCTATGGCATTTTATGGCAACATACAAATCTTACCACTCTGCAGATAGCCATAACTTGGGACAGAAAAGGGAAGACAACAAAACTCCATTTAGCATAATTTGACTGGGATTGGTAGATAATTATTTTCCAGATATTGTGGTAACAGAGTACTGTTGCTAGACTTCATCACCAGCTTAAAGCTGGGGCCTTGGTACAAAAAGGCAGGAGTACCCCCAGACTGTTGACTTTTGTGTGCTGAAAAGGAGCTAAATTCTAGTGTCATGGCCAGCATCTAGGTTTGGGATCACATCAAACAAGTCAACACCTCTCTAAAAAGCAGTCTAGGGCAGTTGGAATGAACAAATATAGCTCACTTGTGCAAGTCCATTTATTTCAGTGACATCAACTCAAGCCAACCCAATACAGAGAAAAGATTCAGAGCTTGTCTGCTTTCTTCAGGTTACATCAAGGTGAGGTACTTCATTTTGAGCATACCATCTGAGCAGGCACAGAGTGGCAGCATCCCAACGGCTTTCATTTTACAGTGAGTTAATACTTTCAGAAAATGAAGATTTCCTCTGATGGCTTCACTTGCTTGTAACAGTGCTGATCTCCATTCAAGGCAGCATTTTTCTAGCAATTGGATGTCAGCCATGAAGCCACTAAAAACTGAAGCACCCTATCTCATGATCACACAAGAAAAATCCTGGGAAATTCTACTATCTCATCATCTGACTCTTTGGAACAGCCAGAGTCAGTGAACAGCCACAGCCACTGTATAGGTGACTCACATTGCAATCTGATAGTCAGGCAGACACACTACACACATGGCACATGTACATTTGATGTGACACTGATTTGATGTGACAGGTCATCACTGATCACTTGGCCATAAGCCAAGTATTGTGCTAGTCAACAGGTGTGACAGTAGCTTTTGTGGCCATGATCACAGGTTCCTCTGTCTCATCTGCAGCTGCCTACAAAAGAAAATAAGCATGAGGCTAAGGAAAGAGAAGAAGCCTGCATAGCTGCTTCAGTAAGAACATCACAGAATAGCTTCATTTAGCATGCTGTTATTCTAGAAGCAAGAAAGAGGCATTGTTAGGGCAAAAAAGAGTAGCTTGTGGCTGCAGATGATAGACATCTGTGCACTTCACATAAGTAACATACACACAGGTAACCTCCTACAGGCACCTAGGGCATCTTGAAGTTTATGATGCTGTGCTGTGGCCTGCAAGTGCTAACCAATACCGTGCTGAAAGCCCAAGAAGCAGAGCTGTTGTGAAGAAGGTGGGTACACCCCCTGAATTACAGATATTGCCACTGTATTGCCCTCAGCAGTCCTCAATTGTTACTACCTGTTTGGATGTACTGAGTGTTTTCCCGTCTTGAGTCTTTCTGCTTTCTTCCAGATAGAACAGCTGATGAAGATGTGCTTATACCAGGAATCATGGTTTCCTGGGCCCATGTTTCTGCTGCAACTGCAGTGTGCCTTATTGAGGGTAACCATTATAAGAGGCACTTACTGACAAGAAGATAAAACCTTTATTCTATTGATCTATGTGATCTATTTAAGGACTTTGTCCTATTGGCGCAAAGAAATGGTGCCTATCTCTGTGGAATACCTCCTCCAGTGTTTTGTAAAATGGCATTTTCTTAAAAGAATGGAAAAAGAGCTCCCTCTGGTCAGGAGCATTTTGTTTAATGGGCAAAAAGAGAAAATCAAACCACACCTGAACAAACAATATCTGTCTTTTGTAAACTGCAACTGCTTACCTGCTGTGCAAACAATGGGGGCTTGAGCTGTAGGATCAGAGATGTCCCCATTTGGAAACTTTAATTCAAGGTTCCTTGTTGCCTCCTGGATCCCCCTGGACAATCCCAGCAGCTGAAGAAATTCATGAAGTATCAGCTTCCAGAGGAATCAAAGCAACTCAGCTTCCATGGGCCAGTGTTTTCACTACAGTCAGAATCACTAGCTGAAGGGTTATGACACTTCAAGGTACATTCCTTGCAGGTCATTCATGCCTGTTCAAATGGAAATGTTCATCAAATTCCCTGACCAGCAGCACCAGCCTTTGGACTGATCCTTTGCAGAGCAGCAGGAAATATCTTGCCAACCCCTAAGCTTGACAGGTCTATGAATGTCCAGGCCTATGAAAACTGCCTGCAGACAACTCTGATCTGATACTTCATTTGAAGCAGTACACCTCACAGCTTCACTTTGGTTCACTGACTCACCACACTGATTCTCTTTGGTTTTCTCTGCTCTCATTGCCTCTACTATCTCACTTTTCATGATAGAAAGGGAGGTTTATTAAGTGGAACAATGCCAATGTACAAGATAAATATCTCTAATTATCGCAAATGCAAGCCTAATTCATATTTAGCAACTGGCTATTTCTTCACTGCTTCAGTACTCTTTGCCTATAATCTATCAGCCAGGCCTAGATGTGGCAGTGCAAAGCAGGGCTAGTGTGCGCCATTGTGAGATTGTGGAGACCTGGTTCCTTTACAGGAGCCTGGGTGAACATGCAGCCACATAGCGATGCTGTATCAGGACGCAATACAGTCCACAGCATCCCCTGTATCCTGCTTTCCATACAAGGGAAACCCAAGCACAGAGGCCAGAATGAAATCACACTATGCAAGAGCTCCACTGAGTGAGGTGATCACAGGATCAGGACCTGAGAGATAGACCCCGAAGGCCACTTGTTCTGCAGAGTAAACATAACCTCCATTACACTGCCTCCTGTGTAGTGTCCACAGCTGAGAATGGCACCCCTTACACCCAGACTGTTCACTTTGTAGCCTCTGCATCTAAGTGGGACATCTGATACACTTACCACTGAGCTTGTATGCTCTCGAGAAGTATCAGCTGCCTAAAGCTATCACATGTAATATATTATTAATACAGATGAAAAAAGCCTGTTGCTTCGCTTGACAATGCCTCTTCTTTTTTCCCAGCTATTATTGGAGTTTCTGAGGCACATATTCTTATGAGCAGCTGTTCCTCACACACAGGGTTTTCAGAGTCTGCTACTGATGGGATTTCAGGTCAATGTAAAGGCAGTTAGACACTAAAGATGAACAAGAAAGCATGCTTTGTTAGTTCATTTATCCAGTAAGATGTGCTTCTGCAATGCCTTTCCAGTTCCCTGATTATAGCAATTTTCCTCTTCCAGCAATTCTTTGGTTTTGCCTCTTTATCCTGCTGCCTTTTTGACTATCCTCTCTATCTAAGCCTTTCAAACCAAAACCTCTTCTCCTTCATTCTGTCATGCTGATGTAGGTTACCAAACATCAGTTTGCAGGTGTTGTGCAGTGTTTAGAAGCAGTGTTCCAGGAAACCTCTGAAACGCTTTGAATGTAAATTTTCTGCTGCTCAACATTCAGATTTTATGACAAAGCCAAATACAAAAAACACCAGTATAGTAACTGTCACTTATGTTAAACTAGGAGAATATACTGCCTATATGCAGATTTTTTTTGGAAGCAATGCAGCTTGAGTTACTACTGTGTAAATTCAACATGCACAAAAGCCCCTATGTACAATCAATGTTGACCAAAAAAATTAATCTTTCCTTCCTGTGCTGTCCATGCTGCTAGAACCTGGTTATGCAACACTGAAATCTACTGAAAGTATTTAGCAAGAGTTAATGAAGACCAAATTATATTACAAACTTTTTCTTTTGAAGTAGAAAAGAAGGTCAAATGTAAATGCAGACCTACAAATATACTTTAAATTAACCATGATGTTGCACATAAATCACACTATTTGCACATACTGCCATAGTAACTATTCAGCCTACAGCAGCACTGCCTACAGATTTTTAACCAATATACAACCAATATACATCCAATACACATTGCCCATGTCATTGTTAATGTCCCTGGCCTACAGAAAACCCTGAAAGTTCCACTCCTCCAGAATAAAATTAGCTACAGATGTCTCTCAAGTTGGTTTTGCTCAGTGAATGCCATATATTGTGAAAAAAAAATACAGTGTATTGGATAACATCATAAAACATCTGTATTGTTTCACTGACAAAGAACCTTTCCAGATGATGATGCAAAGCATTAATGGTTAATGTTCAGAAGAGGAACCAAAAGATACATGGAACAAAAGGGTGGGTAGTTGAGCCAATCTCCAGCACCCCACTGCAGATAACTCCAAGTTTTGTTGTATACTGGGTGCTAAGCATTCATCTGCATGGAGAAATCTGTAGGTCACACAATGCTGGTCTTATTACCTCAGCAGAGCTATATCAGTATAAATCCTTACATGAACACTCTACTTCCTGACTTAAGACTGCTCACATGGGAATTTATTCCAGCATAACTATAGCACTATAATTACATCAGTACAGTTCTACTGGTAAAAATTCCCATCTAGAAAGTGCTGTCAAAATTACTAGAAGAAACAATGCCAATTCACCTTAATTTGTTCAGCCACATTTCTTCACTGCTATTTTTGTACATAGAAAAAGGAAAATAAATTCATTCTCTATGTACAGCAGAAGGGACAATTTTCTACCTTGTCTGATATATTTTTCTGTGTCGACAGTAATTGCAATGAAACTTTAACAATACGGTAGTTTAATGTAACTCAGCACCCAGAGAATCAAAAGGCAATACAGACCCCCCAAAAGACTCAGTAGAGCTCAGTGAACTATGATTAAGAGGGGAAATGGCAAATTTCCCATTTGCACTAATTAAATGTAATCACAGCTGACAAGTAACTGTTCCCCCTAGGGTCTTACTCATTCTGTTTGAAAGCTCTAATTCCAGATTAAATGAAAGTACAAACAGTTCCAAAAGGCATCAGAGGTGGCACGGTCACTACTGAAATATTAAAATATAACATCAGCCATTTGACACAAAATCAACTGATTTCTTATCTGGGCAGTTCTTGTCATGATGAAAACCCCTGTTCATCCTAGCTCCATACCATTCTTCTCCTCTGCCTGCACTCAGTAATTTGTTCCTTTCTCCACAGCCAGCAATAAACTGTGGAGGTGGAACAATGAACTCTTTCATGGCAAGAAAGAGAAGAAAATAAAACCCCTTTCACTGGACATCTTTTGCTCTTGGTTTCTCTCTTTTCCTGAGACAACGGTTGGCTACTCACTTTCAGAAAAAGAGAGGGATAAAAAATTGATTATTAAAGTTACAATGGTCAAAGAGGACACCCTTTTCATAGCACACCTCTTACCTATACAATTTCAACATTCAAAAAGCTGGAACAACCCTTATCAATTATAAGCAGGCAACAGCTTGTAAGTGCTGGAGGATCTCTGCAGGCAGCAGCAAACTGACACCAAGTCTCCTTGCACACTATGAGGTCTACATGCTCCAAATCGTTTCAGCAGAATGGGTGCTTACAACCCCTGTTTGGGACAGTGTATGGGCTGATGAGGGTGCAGAACTCTGCCCTGCTGGAGCGCAGGTCTGGGGAGTGAAGCCAGCACTGCTCACCTCTGTGCAGATGCAAGTCCTGTTGCACAGCATATGAAGTCATGCATCAATCCCATGTGCTACAGCAGCACATTGTAGGCTCCAAGCAGAGATACAGCACAGCCTATTTGCTTGGCTTGCCAGACAGCACTCTAGTGCTGTCACCATCATCATAAACCATCCCCAACCAACATAAGTCTATATTGGTAAAACTATAAAGCAGAGACCAAGCCAAGCACTAAGGCTCCACAAAGCTGCCAGTTACCTCCCTTCAAAACATTAACCTAATCATTAGTAAAATCAATGGAGCTTGTGGTGAGCAAAGGAGTTTGCCCACATGAAGCAACTTGTGACACTGGAGCTTTCTTCTCTCTTTCAGTGGTGCATCAAACGGTCAAATAATGATATCCATAAGGATTCTTGGATTTCTTTTTAACAAGATCCCAACAGAAGCTTACGGTTTTAATTACAGCTGGTAGAGCTGAAATCTGTATTCCATCCTCTCAACCCCAACGATCTTTTTCCATAAGTTTTTTATTTAAAAAGTATGCTCTTATTGTTCCTCAGTGTCTTTTCAAATGCCTGACACTCTTTTAAGAATAGTGTCTAGGCTGTTGCAAAAGCTTTACTTAAATATTAATTTATTTTCTCCTCCAATATATTCTTTCATTAGAAGAATACTTTGTCATTTACTACATGGTCTGGGTCCTCCAGGAAGTTCAGCATCTCCTGAAAAGTGTGAGTGCTTAGCTCCTCACAGAGCAGGCTCAAGACAGTATCCCTCAGGGAGCATCACAAGGGAACTGGGAAAAGACTGAACGCATTTCCCATCCAACTGAAAAGTAGATTAATAGCTGCCATGAGAACAAAGGCTGCATCTGCTGGCAAAAAGAACTGAAACTATTCCAGTGTTATGGGCCTGGCACGTTGATTCTTCTTGGAGCATTTGTATTCAGCTTCCCAGACTGGAAAAGGAAAGATAAAAGGAGAGCATTTTGTCATCCATGAAGAGAGGTTGATAGGCCAGGCTGCTTTACACATCTCTGGCTTTGCTGTTCAGCATTTTAGGAAACTTAAGCCTCTTGGGTTTCCACCACTACCATCATTCCTTTAGTTCATATATATGAGAAAAGCATTAGGATTCCTTATCTCTGGTAAGGATCCATATAAAAGGTGGTCAGGAAGGCTCAAGAAGGTGACTTCTTCAGCTTAAAGGGTGACTTCCTTTTTAAAAATCCCAGGAAATCCATACATTTTCAGCTAACTCCACACCCTAAGAAAAGTCTGATGTGAGAGAAAAGTTAGCAATGCAAATTCAAACACTGAAAGGTTCATAAATGTTAGAATAATGGTAAGAAAAGTGTATGCAACATAATTAAAGCTGGTAGCATAATGCATAACCTTAAGAGGCCTGAAATGAGGCTGCCTCAGCAACCCCGACTTTTAAATACTAGAGGTTTCTGCCAGCTTTGGTTGTGGCTGTATGGACTTCAAAATGCCACAGTTACAGAGATCATGAAAAGGGGCACTGGTTAGCACTCACTTTTGAATTCATAAAATAACCACAAAACCTTCTTCCTAGAAAACATAGGTCTTAACTCCCAGCTCTTACACTGCAAACCTTATCTCGTTGTTGATGCCTGGGAGCCACAGCATTTCCAATATGAGAACTTCTGTAAGCTTTTATCTCATTTAGTTAAATTCTGCTGAGCTGATGAATGAAGCCCTATTGCTCCTCACAAATGTGCCAGCATCTTCTGTCCTTTCTGCAGACATGACTATGCACCAGGCTCAGAAGTTCAGCAAAATGAGACTGCTGAACTAAAGATGAGTGATTCTCTGTGACATACATCTAATACAGATTCACAGGCATACCTCCAGCTGTTTGGCTCCTACTACTCCCAAATTCAGGAAGTTATCTTAACAATCCTTGTTTCCATCTGTGCGATCTGCTAGTTTGGTTGTAGGTGAAACTCCAACATGGAGAGATACTACTAACACAAAAATGCACATTATTTCCCACTAAGATACTCAGTGAAAAGAGAGAACCAGCTGATGGCATTAAGACCCACAAACTGGACATTACCACCACTAATGGATCTTAAAAAAAAGGCCATCCTGAAATACTCTGAAAGCTTCCAAAACAAGTGCAGGACCAAAGATAACAAGTTCAGCATGCCTGAGTGTTACTACAGAATTTGTCATTTGTCACTGCTTTGGAAAGGCTTGCTATAACAGCTGGGTGATTTCAGACACATAGAGTGACTTCTTCAGGATAACCTTCTAATCTCATAAGCCTGACTCCTTACAGTATAAAGTATCTTAAAATAAATCAGAAAAGCAGACTTTCAACAGTTAAATCAAACCGCAAGCTTCTCTAATTTCCTCAAAAGTTCTAGGAACCAGAATACTGAATTCTGTGTTGGTTTAATGATAGCAGAATTCCCAAACCTAACTGCAAGACTTAGCTACTTTGCTTTCAAATATAATCTCAAATCCAAGTCTCCAAGTTAGGAAACACTCATGTCAGGGTCACAAGAAACTGAAAACACATGAAAATTAGGAAGCATCCATGCAACCTTTGAAAAAGCAGATAAAAAAAAAACTTTATTGAAACACTGGAGCTCTTGAGAAAAACAAAACTGATGAAAATGGTGCACAGGTAAGTTTCAGAAAAATCAATATTGTTACTAGCAGATTCTTCAGTGGGTGATAAAAACTAACACACAGCTCCTGTCCATTCCCCCAGCCAGCATGAGTTCACCTCATCTCAGATATCCATCAATGTGTGGATTAATGGTGTCATGATCCCCAAAGTTATGCTTATGCTGTAAGGCTTCACCAAAAATTTTCATTTCAGCAATACAAGAAGCATACACTGAAAATAATGAATATTACACAAAAAAAAAAAAAAAAAAA
>NDXB01015456.1:198880-222852 GCA_002631895.1 Agapornis roseicollis | reverse complement strand
TGTGAAAAAAAAAAAAAAAAAAAAAAAAAAAAAGAAAAAAAAGTCCTGCTAAAAACAGGGAATAATAGGAAAGTTATCAAAAGTGAAAGCCTAACAGGAGGAACAACGCTAACAATTCAAAAGCACATAAATCAAGTAAATTAGCTCAGGTACTGAAAACCTAACAGGATCAAAAGATAAATAGGCTACTTAGACATACTGCAAGAAGAAGTAAGTAAAGACAATTATAGTCCAAAGAAGTAATTCTTTGAAGTTCTGGTAAATTATGTATTTTCCCATATAGAAAATGTTCATGGCATAGTTTGTTTGGTATTTCTTTAAATTAATTGTTTAAATTCTTATTTTAGAAAAAGTCAATTGGCATTTTCAGGCTAATGATGAGAGAGTATGCAAGACAATTGACAGGCCATGGTAAATGCACACAAAGTGCCTGGGGAGGTACCAGTGGCATTGCTCAGGATGGGCCTGGAAATCTACCTTATTACTTAGAGATTGAATTCCAACTTTAAAAGGAGATTCTCCCTGCTTCTACAGTTTTCAAACTCCAAATTATCAAGCAGTCAAATTTATCCAGTGGCTGAGTAACTAAACTGTCCGGTCTCTGCCAGTCCACACAATTACAACAGTGATCCAATGCTGCAAATAAACTATTTCATACCAGTAAATTTGCTTCTCAGGATTGTGTAATGTTTAGAAACAGATTTAACTGAGTTTGTGTGAACTACCATGGGTGGTCTGGGCTAATCTTGATAAAGGAGGAGTACTGTAAATACTGAAAACAGTCTCATAGGGATTAAACAAATGGCAAGGCACCAAGGTTCCTGGGCTCCTTCTTGTCTTCTCCTGCTGTCACAACATCTCTCTTTGCCCCAGACTCTTAGGTCAACATGTTTGACTAAAGTTAAGTATATAAATCCACACTTAGGCATTGACCTGCTTTCTAGAAGTGTTCCACTTTGCCCCAGTACAGGAGGCCCTCTCCAGGCCAGGAGAGAAATACATCTTCCCCCAAGCAGCTGAAGCTTTCTAAAAGAAGCAGTAAGTGCAATGAGATGATCAACAGGAAAATGGCTATGCATTCTATGTATCCATATTATAGACCAATGTTGTGAACTCTGGAATTTATGATTATTATTACTTTAGATTAAAATGTAAGGGAACATGCAGCATTACCCAAAATGGCAAGACAGTCTGGCAAGTGAGCCTGTGTAGACAGTACTCTCGCTGTCATCGGCATTCCCTTCTGTACCATCATTGTCTTATATCCAAGTCCGGGTATACACTTATCTTTATAAACGATTTAATACCAAGCGGAAGAGAAGTTAGAAACTGATACCACCAGATACCTGGAATGAGTCAGGAACACACACAGACAAAGCAACCTCCGAGCACTAAGAAATTAAGAGGTGGAAACATTAAGATTCCTCTAGGCTTGTGGTGCCTTTGGAGTGCAATGAAGAAAATGCTTTCTCAGATTTGACAATTTTGCATATTCATTATGTTTCAAACTGTACAGTCAGCAGTGGTTGCATGCTTTTTTCCAGGAATGTGACTCCTGGAAATGAAACCTGAACAACAAACTGACATCTTAATGAAAATTATCTGCATTTGTTTACACTTACAAGGCTTTTTAAGTAGACTAAATTACATAAAGTTTAAAGACTTGCCAAAGCAAGCAGACACACACTTGCGAAAGAAGTCTGAAACAATGGCTTGTGGGTGAAATATCTTCATGAATGTTTCTAAATTCACAACTTAAGTAAACATCTTTTGTGGCTCCACAGTAAGAACACTGGACTGGTGTCATGGCTTAAGCCCAGTCAGCCATGCAACCGCTCGCTCACTCCCTGCCCTTCCTCCCCCCCACTCCCAGAGGGATAGGGAGAAGAATACAAAGAATGCAACTCCCATGGGTTAAGATAAGAACAGTCCAGTAACTAAGGTATAAACCACTGCTCCTACCACCAATAATAACAATGATAAGGGAAATAACAAGGGAAGAGAATACATCCGCTCACCACCCGCTGACCAATACCCAGCCCGACTGAGCAGTGAACTAGCCCTTTCAGGTAACTGCTCCCAGTTTATATACTGGGCATGATGTGCTGTGGGATGGAATACCTCTTTGGTTAGTTTGGGTCAGGTGTCCTGTCTCTGCTTCCTCCCAGCTTCTCCTCCTCCCTGGCAGAACATGAGACTCACAAAGTCCTTGGTCAGAGTAAACATTACTGAGCAGCAACTATAAACATCGGTGTTATCAGCGCTGTTTTCAGGCTAAGAGACAAAAACACAGCACTGCGCCAGCTACTAAGGAGAAAAAATTATTGCTACTGATGAACCCAGGGCAACTGGCATGCAAACAATTCATTTGCAGAAGCCCAAACTGGCCACTACATGAAACCAGGCTGTGGAAATTAGACTAAACCACATCTTGACTTTTTTGAGTCACTTAAGATTTTCAAAAGCTTTAGGAATTTTGGCTAGACGGATCTCCAGATGTCATACCTTGGACACCCTGAAAGTCATATTAGGCTCATGTTCAAGGTTTGGATTACAGGAACTTTATCAAATCATCTTTAAAGGCTATCTCAGTCTGGGTATGCACCAGACGGCTAGTTTCTTTGGAGAAAATCTGTCTGTGAGTTACTGCATAAACATCAGGGATACAATGCAGACATTTTAGTTTTCTCAGTGCTTGCAAATCTGGTGTTGCCTATAAATTTGGTGTTACCAGCTAATGAAACTCTACTAATAAGTAACTATGTGGTTACAAAGAACTGCCTATTTAAGTCACCTTAGAACTGCAGAAGGTGCTACTGTGCCATTTCATATACATGCATACATCACAGCACATCACAGTACTGTAACTGCATCTCCCACATGCCTCAGAACATTTTATAAATCCAGAATAATAAGCAGGATCTCAGAACAGCGCTATCATTTTATTTCAGAAGGGTGCTTTCAGTTTCACCAGGCAACTTTTATACCAGTGCTTTCTGAAGGTGATATGCTTTACACAATAGAAACCAAAATTTCAGTTGGTCCTCATTGTTCCAGTAGAAATCTATATTGGCAGAGAGAAATTACCCATGTACTGATCATTTTTGATTCAGTATGGAGTTGTGGACATCATTTTCAGACTCTTGACAATTGAACCAAAGCTCAAGCTCCTTTTAAGTTCCAAATATTGAAGTAGTGTCCCCTCACTGCAAGAGGAAGGAGAAACAGGAGAAAGGGTGTATCAGCCCCCACCCTGTTACTTCTCTTAAAAGATTCATTAGGGACTGTAGTGACAGGACAAGGGGTAATGGGTTCAAATTTAAACAGGAGAGGTTTAGATTGGATATAAGGAAGAAATTCTTTCCTGTTAGGGTGGTGAGGCACTGGAATGGGCTGGCTAGGGAGGTTGTGATTGCTCCATCCCTGGCAGTGTTCAAGGCCAGGTTGGATGAAGCATTGGGTGACATGGTTTAGTGTGAGGTGTCCCTGCTTATGGCAGGGGGGTTGGAACTAGATGATCTTAAGGTCCCTTCCAACCCTAACTATTCTATAATTTTATGTTTCTATGTATTGTATGTAAATTTATGTCTATCTAAAGTGTCTGAATATTTTTTATGTTTATTGCACTTATTTCAAAATACACAAATATCGGTTTCAAACTATTTATTTTCCTGTGAAGTCAAACTGTACTTAACAGTTTTTACAACAATTACCATTTTCTTTGGTCTACAAATTACATGGAATGCTATGTACCCATATCTAGCTCAAAGATCCAAATAAAACTATAAAGAACAACATAATACAAAATGTAAGTAATGCTATAAAATAATAGAATAATATAAATAACTCTTATTGTTGGGGGCTATCAATATCTTATCCCACAAAAGATATCTTTCACTCTCAGTGCAAAGGTAGCATAAACTCTACCCCTCAGTTAAGCACTGTTGAAAACTTCAGAAGGAAGAAAATTTTCAAAGACCAATAACTGAGTAATGCTTCACATAATTAGATAGTCTTCTGAAGTTAGCAGAACTCATTCCAGTTAGTAGGTAACATTTTTATCCTGAAATGCAAGTTTCAACTATGCCTTTTAAATGCTCCATATTAGCCATAAAATAAATTTGGGTTCTATACACACAACATGCTGGAAACCTGCTCATTACAACTTTGCTAGTATTGCATGAGTCTCCATACTGCAGCAGATGCATCTTTCTTTCTATTTCATTGATCCAGTCTTAGCTCCAAGGCATAAGAATTCCTAGGGCTCTTTTGTGTGAAGGATCTAAGCAGATTAAAAGGGTAAATTTCTTTCACGGTTCCACGACTTAACATTCACAATTTTCATTCTCTGAGGAAATCTGCTATAGGCTGGTTTTGACTCAATACTATGGTACTCATGGGGTTGCCACAGAACAGCATATGAGGATGTTGAGGTATAGCGAATGGAGATTAGAAGATATTTTCTAAACAAATTGATGAATTATGCCTCAGCTCTTCCCATCATCAGGGAAAACAAAAACAGTATCGTCCTGTAAGTCCTGTGAGGAGAGTTAAAGTAGTGTTGTTTGCAGGTTATGCTCTTTTTTCCTTCCTCAAACTGAATGACAACATTCACAAACTACCCAGGTGTGTCCTGCCAAATATTTACATCTCTCTGGTAAGCAAATTATAAACCACATATCCAAATTAGCTCAAAATAATCCCATTCTGAAAAGACAGAAAGGTGACCTGCTCCAAATAAAGTCCTTCCTTCATTGCAGCATCTTTTTGTCACACAGAAATCTGAATAACTATTGTGCCCTGAACAAATTATCTTTCACACCAGATATGTCTCAGTATTGGTCAAAGAGGATCAGTTTAGACTGATATCAGACAAAGGAACTGTATTAAGGTATAGACAGCCAAGACTTAAAACCACAGAACGTGAAAGAACATGATGCAAAATGCAAAGCAACTATGGAAAACTAAAGAGAGACCTCAAGGGCATTACACAGATCAGTAGAAAAATTTTCAAAGATCATGAAAAAAATTTGTTTACAAAATTTAAAATTAATTCAATTTATTATTTATATCTGTTATCAAAAATGCTACAAAACTCGTTTACCACTAACAAAGATTTCAGTAAATGAACAATGCACATATCAATTTCAGGACACATGGCTGATTACATAATAATAATTAAGTAAACCTTACTTTTTGTCAGGCAATAGCTTCTGATGAATAATTTGGAAAGTACTATTTTTAATGAAAATGCTCATATATCTCTATCCATACTGCATTCTACAAATTGTATACTTTACACATGTAAAACATAACTATGTTCATAAAGGCAAGATTTAATCTATGCAACAGACTTTAGAAAGACTGAGATACAAACAGCATATCCCCAAGTCATACTGCATACTCCTCTTTCAGTGCCTCCTGCTTCCTCCCAGCTTCTTCTTCACCTCCTCACTGGCAGAGCATGAGAGACTGAAAAGTCCTTGACCTGGGTAAACACTACTTAGCAACAACTAGAACATCCATGTGTTATTAGCATTGTTCTCAGATTAAAGCCAAAACACAGCATTGCATTACCTACTATGAAGGAGAAAAGTGACTGTTACAGCTGAACCCAGGACACCTCTCCACAATACAGTGGAAGCAGAAAATTCCAGAAGAAGAATCAGGAGGTAGAAGAAAGTCTCCAATTTGGTGTGATTAAAGCTGAACAATCAATGCTTAATACAGCATGATCTATGTTTGCAATATATTTGAGTTACTGTTAAAAAGCTTTCGTAATTACTGTATGATAGAATTAATATATTTTTTCAAACACAACTAATATATATGAGATCTAAGGTGCTTCTTGGTGTACAACACAGTGTTAATTCTGTGGATGCTGTGACGTATTTTTCTTATAGCAACCAGGTTTGGTGGATGCGGTTGACTGACATTTAGATCAATGGCCTCCAAATTTTTTTATTACGCCCCCCTACTACTAGAACAGTTTTGAGCACAGACACACAGAATACTTATGCATGACATTCGTTACTGAACATTTTCTTCTCCAGTGGATCATCTTGCATATCCACTTTGGAGACCACTGATTTAGATAATCTGAGTAACGTAATTGCAGTGCTTTGAACGCAAAACACCTGGGCTTCTTCCTTGTAGAAAACGGATGCAGAAATCTGTAGTCCTTATGGCCTGATACAGTTTGCCAGTCACAAGTACAGGTTGTCAAACTATGGATTATATTCTACATTATCAATTTTGGTTTTAAAATAATGCAGCAATTAGAGAAACTAAGACAGGAGCTGATGCAGTGTGGCAGAGACAACAGCTAATGACCCATGGTGAAAACATACTATCTGTTTGCTTTGGTTCCTCCCCAGAAAGTTGGGCTTTAGAACTCCCCAGAAAAGTCTTGACCCTTGAAACCTTTCTAGATATCACTGGCCACTTCTTCGACATAGGCTGGCCCCCTGCATTAGAATGAGTCGCATGTGATGCAGAAAAGCAGAACCTCATAGCACCCAGGTCAACATTTCCTCCACAGGGATGCCCACTAAGGCTGAGCCTGCCACCTTCACACTGCGATGATGTTTCTTGGAGCTGGTTTCCTGATCACCATTACATGGTCTTTGGGGTTGGTAAGATAACCAAACAGCAGAAGTATCCTGTAATATATCTGTTAGTATCTCTATATTCTCCTATATTAATAAACTAGTAGTGAGTTCTCTATCTGTGTCTCATTTCTGTCATCCAGAATCCTTAAACTCTGGAACAGACAGCCACCAAGTACTTCACTGATACAAAACTGTCATCAGACAACAAGGTGCAAAAGTATTAAAATGTTGAAAAGAGATCTTAAGGCTGAAAATGAGACATATCAGAGCAGGATATGAGGACCTGCATTAAGAGTAAGCACCCTATGCAGAAAAGCCCATGAACTGATATGTCTTTGGGAATACACTAACCTTTGAAGGTTAAAATGAGTCTGGGCAAGACTGAGGCGCCATTAGCACAACAAGCAAAGTAAATTGAGAAGCACTGGCTAGGATCAACACAACCAGCATAGGTGAGGCATTTATCTGCCATGGTTATCGTGGTTCGTAACTCAACATGCCTTAAATCAAGGCCCACTTTGGGCTGTTTGGTAATGTATATTACTTTTATCTGCTTCAGAATACAGACATTTCAGTCCCATAAAGGCCTTGCTACACCTAATTATGCATTTTCCTTGTTGATCACTGTAACACTGTCCATGTTGGAACTACCTGGGACTTCAGTTTAACACAAAACGTACATATTTTTCTGCCAAGCCCATGTCCACTGTTCTACATCTCAGACTTGCATCTTACAAGCAGCAAATAAAACTGAACATGTTCAATTGATAAAGCCCTGAAATTACTTAAGACCTGACTGCCTAGGAGATGATGATTTCTGCCATGTGGCCTTTCCACTGATCAGCATTTAAGGAAGACAACAGAACTAGATATTCAAAGAAAATGCATCCAACAAGGTATTTCCAATACAAGCATTGTAGTGGGACAGCTTACACAAACGAGTGTTGAAACAGAAAGAGACAAGCCTTTCAGAAGGGAAGATAAGAGGAGGAAGGGGGCTTCCCTTCATGTGAAGGAGCACTTAGATGTGTGGGGTTCAGGTCTGGGTAACAGCTTGTGGATCATTTTTGGAGGAGAGGTTGATGAATATGAGACTGTGGTGGGATGCATTACAGGCCAGGGTAAGGAGGAAGGTGAAGCTTTCTTTAAACAATCTGGGGAAGGCTCTGTGTCACAGACCCACATCCTCAGTGGGAAATTTAACACATGGGGACGCCAGCCATCCAGAAGATTGCTGGAGGATGAAAAGGATAACAGCCTGCTACACAGATACTGGATGGGCCAAGCAGGGCTGATGGACAGCAGGTGATGCTATACTGACCATGAAATAGTAGAGTCAACCTACAGGAGGGTGAGGGAGGAAAGCAAGTAGCGGAGTACAGACCCCAGGCTTCAGGACAACAGACTTTGGGTCATTCAAGGAAGTGGTAGGTGGGATACCATGGGACTCAGCTCTGAAGGAAGAAGGATCCCAGTAAAAGTGGTTGGCCTTTGAGAAAAGCATACTCAAGCACAAAACTGGTTCACCTCTACACTCAGGAAACTAAGTACATGTACCGGGAAGCCAATCTGGCAAAACAGGGAACCCATGACAGAACTCCAACAGAAAAAGGCAGCATACAGAAAATTGCAGCAGAGGCAGCCTACAAAGTGAGAATCAAAAAATACTGCCTGGGCATGCAGGAACTGCATGAGGGAAGCCACAGCTCAGCTGGATTTGAGATTTAAGGCACATCAAGAGGAATAAGAGGTTCCACTATTACAACAGTAGTACAAGACTGAAAATAAAAAAATAAATAACCACTGCTGAATGGAGTGGATCACTTACCCATAACAGACACAGAAGAGGTTGAGATACTCAGTGCATTAATTCAAGTATGTGCATAAATTTCATTTTGGGAAATCTGTATAAAGTGCAATTAGAGCAGAACTTTTCCTGAATAAAATTAAGTCTATTAGAATTGGTATTCACAAGTGTACCATTGAAAACAGGTCATATAAGGATTTACCAGCAGACCTTCCTATTCTGTAATAATGCAAATAATGATTCATTCACTATGACAATGATCACTATTATCATCTCTTTGTAACCTAGGAACAGGAGCTCTATTAGGATCACAATATGTCAAGCAGTACACAAATACAGAAAAAGAGACACTGACCAAAGAGCCTATAGTCATTCTCTAAATTTCTTCTACTGCCAACAACGAAGATGAGACCATCAGACTGTCATGACTCAAGATGTCAGCATTACAGAAGAAAGTAGAGGGGAGAAAATACTGGCAGCTTTTTAGTACCCTTCTTTGGTAACAGCTTACAATTATGTACTATGAGGTAGACTGATACATTTTAGAGAAAAAGAACCTGTGGGAAAGATGGGCACTTGTCCCTCTGTGCCAAACTGATCACCATCTAAATCTGCAAGAATAATCTCCACCAAAACATTTCAGAGATGGCACATTTCACCTTCGGGCTCTTCAGAGGGCAGCTGCCCTTCATCAGGAGGAAAGTTTGCTCCTTCAGAGGAGTGCTCTGAACTCTGCTCCACACCCTGCCACCCTCAGATTCCAAGTCTTGTATTTCCTGTCTCCCTCACCTGCTAAGATCCAGATGCCCACACCATTGAACAATTAATGAAATACAACCAGGAGAACAATAGCTTTAAGACAGTGTAAGGTGTGTGTTTCTGTTCTACATATTGACTTACAATGAGGATGTTCACCTGAGAAGACTAGTTTAAAGTCCTCTCTCTCTAAACAAAGTCACCTGCTTCTTCAGGAGTGCAGCACACCTGTCATCCCACTGAGCAGACCAACATGAGGTCCAAACCAGCCTCCTTCTTCTGAAGCTGTGAATTAAGTAGAAAGTGTACCTACTTCTTTATTCCTTCTGGGGTTTTTGCTGGGTTGTTTTTTTGTTTGTTTGTTTGGGGCTTTTTTTGTTGTTTTTGTTTTGTTTGTTTGTTTGTTTGTTTAATCATTCCTCTAAAGGAGAAACAGACTATGATCAGCAACTGGTAATGAAATTCATAATAAGCAATTTAAATGTGAAGTTCTGTTTTGGGTTAGTGCTGCTGCTGCATTTTTGCTTTTGATCTCACAAGATACATAGATCTCCTAGGTAAATTTAGGTCAAATAAAAAGAAAAAATACCCAAGAAAATTCTATTTTAAAGGCCACCTATTTTCTCTAAGGTACTGTGTAGTGAGAGTGTGTCCCTCAGGGATCGGTGTTGGGACTGGTCTTATTTAACATCTTTGTTGCTGACATGGACAGTGGGATTGAGCGCACCCTCAGCAAGTTTGCCGGTGACACCAAGCTGTGTAGTTCAGTGGATACGCTGGAGGGAAGGAATGCCATCCAGAGGGACCCTGACACACTTGTGAGGTGGGCTGATACCAACCTCATGAAGTTTAACCATGCCAAGTGCAAGGTCCTACACCTGGGTCGGAGCAATCCCAGGCTCAGCTACAGGTTGGGCAGAGATTCAGAGCAGCCCTGTGAAGAACGACTTGGGGGTGGTGGTCAATGAGAAAATGAACATGAGCCAGCTTCAGTGTGTGCTTGCAGCCCAGAAAGCCAACCGTATCCTGGGCTGCATCAAAAGGAGCATGACCAGCAGGTTGCAGGAGGTGATCCTGCCCCTCTGCTCTTGTGAGACCTCACTTGAGTATTGTGTGCAGTTCTGGTGTCCTCAACATAAAAAGGACATGGAACTGTTGGAGCAAGTCCAGAGGAGGGCCACGAGGATGATCAGGGGACTGGAGCATCTCCCATATGAAGACAGGCTGAGAAAGTTTGGGACTGTTTAGCCTGGGGAAGAGAAGGCTGCTTGGAGACCTCCTAGCAGCCTTCCAGTATCTGAAGGGGGCCTATAAGGATTCTGGGGAGGGACTGTTCACTAGCAACTGCAGTGACAGGACAAGGGGTAATGGGTTAAAACTTAAACAGGGGAAGCTCTTTCCTGTGAAGGTGGTGAGGCACTGGAATGGGTTGCTCAAGCATGCTGTGAATGCTCCATCCCTGGCAGTGTTCAACGCCAAGTTGGACAGAGCCTTGTGTGGCATGGTTTAGTGTGAGGTGTCCCTGCTTATGGCAGGGGGGTTGGAACTAGAAGATCTTAAGGTTCTGTGCAACTATTTGATGATTCTACAAAGTCTATTGATGACTACATGAAGTATCCATAACACCTCTGAACCACAGTCTGGGCATGCAGAAGTACACAAATATTTAATCTTGAGGTTCAATGAACCACAAATGCACAAACATGCACCAGTCATGGTCTGGCCTTCAAGTCCTCCTTGTGATAGCTCAAGCCCTCAAAACATGAGCATTCAGCTGGAATATACCTTGGCCTCTTGGAAGTGTAGGAAACCCCCAAGCAGGCCTGGTCACAAGAAGGAATGTATCTGTTATGGGTCTGATTATGGGTCACAGCCTAATGTGATGCCTAATACATGGAATTAGCCGACATCTTTTCACACCACAGAACACTTTTAGCAGACGGTAGTTTGCAAGCACTCAAAAATTAAGAATTGGAGATCAACACGGCTCACAATATGTAAGTCTCTACACCGTCACCTAGCAGAAGTAAACAACCCACAAAGGGAAGTCACCCGTGGCTGCTCTGCCACCACAGCCCACTAGCGGGGTCTGACGGCCCCTATAAAACTGCCCAAACTTACCTACCGTACCCTTTACCCTTTACACGTAAAGACTGCACGCAGACAAGAGCACGGGGATGCAGCCAGGGCGCTCCTAAAGAGCGCGTTCAGAAGCCGAACTAAGCATCCCTATTCGCCGAAACGCCAGACCGTGCCGCCGCTGAGACACCCCCCGCGCGCCTCCCGGGGACGGGGCTGCGCACCTTAACAACATGAAGCCCCTCTGCTCATGGGAGGTCAAGCCTGACCCCGCCCTCCCCGCAGCCCAAGGCCACCCGGCAGTCTCCCGTGTCGTCACGGTCGCGTCACGCAGGCTCGCCCCGCCCCGGGCAGCTCTGCACACGGCTGGGTCGTTCCCTCCCACCCGGGACAGACGTAAGGCTGTGACGTCAGCTGGCACAGCATCCTCCCCGGTCCCGCTGGAGGCGGCGGCATCACGGCGACTGGCGCGCGCACTCCCACCTCTCCTCGTGCGCGGCTTTTCCCCGCCCCTCCGCCGCTCGTCACCGGCCCCGGGCGGCAGCGCGCATGCCCCGGTGGCCAGCAGGGGATAAAGGGCCGGGAAGGCGGGGCAGGCGGGCAGATAAGGTTCCCTCCCGCTCCTCCTACTTTAGCGCCCCGCCTCCCTTCCGTGCTTTCCCGCTGACCGCCCCCCGCGCACGGCGCGTCTCGCCTTGCGCCGTCGCCGCTGCCGACGCGGCCGCTGGTGCTGGTGCTGCTTCGGGAACAAAGAAGGGTAAGCGGCGGCGGCGGCGCCGCCAGCTCCGCGCCCCCTACTCTGCTGCCCGCCGCCTGGAGACACCCGCTTCGCATTTTCTTATACCCGCAGCGGGGTTTCTGGTCCCCGCCGAGAAGAGGTGAGCTGGGGGTGGGTGACTGGGCTGGGATGCCCAGGGCTCACGGCGGCAAGGGGTATATGGGCCTCCCTTCGGGCAGCCCCGCCGCCTCTGAGTCTCCTGGCGGCCTTGTTTCGCGTGGCTCCCTTTGGGGGGAGTACTCGGAATGGTACGGGGCAGCGCCGGCGGCGAGACAGTAAGATTTCCGTGGCCGGTGGCGGCGTGGCCGTGGGGGCCGGCAGCGGCGCGGGGCCCGGTGGCGTAGGGGCCGGGCGTGACTCAGGGGTTTACGAGGAGCAGCCCGGCCCCGCCACTTTGGCTGGGTTCCCCTACCCGCCGTGGCTACTTCTCAGTTCGGCATCTTCCGAGTCTTTTGTGTTCCGGTGTCCTCGGCGGAGGAGGCGGGGAAGCTGGGTGGCAATTAAGACGTACCGCGCTGCAGGCGCTTGGCAGGGTTTCCGCTTTTGTCTGACTCACTCAGCCGGGCTTCACTCTCCTCGGGAAGCGCCCGATGTTGGTCTGCCTGCACCGTGTCGACTCCTCCATCATGCTTTCCCCGAGCGCGGCCAGGCTGGGGCGAGCGCCCCGAGCAGCTTCGATGACACACACACGCCGCCTTTTGTTTTGTTTCTGTTTCTCTTGTTTAATCTTGGCCCTTCTTCGAGGGGACGATGTGGAGAGTATGTAGGTCAGCAAGCCCCTCGGTGGCGCGGCTCCCGGGTCTTGTGGTTGCTTTTGGTGCACGATGTCGGGGTCTTGCGCTGAAAGGCGGGACCGCCTGGCGGGAGAGATCCGGGGTCTGTGCCCGCCGCCGCTAGGGCTGCCCAGCCTCGCCTCGGGAAGCGAGGTTTTACACGAAACCCACTACCCTCCGAGTTCCACTGGTAGTGGTGAGGACGAGTGGCGTGAGTCGCTGTTGGAGCGAACCTCTCGAGCGGGGGACTGACTTACTGGAAGGGGGTGGGAGCGGCCCTGAAACGAGAACTTCCTAGTGTAACGAGACCTTTCCCGTGTTGTTATCGTTACTTTTTCCCTTTGGGAGGAGTGGCCGGGTTCAGCAGCCCGGCCCCGGCTGCGGCCATCGGCAGGGCCTTGGTGGCGGCCCCCGACCGCCCCCCGCGCGAGGTTGAAGTGTGTGATGGAGGTGACGGGCGGGCCATGCTGCGTTTTCCGGGTTAGCTTTCAGCCCCCGCTCTGCCCGCTGCCCCGGGAGGGAAGGGCAGTAACGGGATTCCGCCGTCTCCCTCCGGGGCTATAAATAGGAGCTGATTTCAGCGGAGTGGCGGGGCCCCGCGCCCTGGAACGTCACGCCTGACAGGCGGAAGCGCCGGCGCTCGCCCATGTGATGCGGGAGGGGGTGGGGGGTCGGGCCGGGCCGGTACCTGAGGGTTGCGGCTTGGGGTCGCCCGGGGTGAGCGCGCGGCAGCTGGAGCGGTGGCGGCGGTGGGCGCCTCGGCAGCAGCAGGAGCGCGGGTGGCAGCCGGTCGTCTTGCGGCGGCGGGAGCTGCGGCTCGGTCAGGGGCCTGCGCTTCAAGCAGGGGAAGTGTGTGCTGCTGGCAGAGGAGCTGCGGAGATTCCGGCTTGTAGTACGTTAACACCAGTGTTAGCACTTAGAGCTAGATTTAGATGGTGGTGGTGAAACGTGCTCGCAGCACGCTCGTTTGGGACCGTAGTAAGTCAGCCGAAAGTGGCGGTGGGGGTGTGTTTGATAGCTGTTCCAGTTTACCTGCTTGATAAAAGGGCCCGAAGGACAGTCGTTACTTGTATTGATATGGTCTGGAGTGTAAATGACAAGACCTTTATGTTTCTCTAGGTGGGCTATGGTTTCTTCTGACTCCTTTGGCTGGTGTGTTCATGACCGTAAAACTGATTAAAAATAGGTCTGAAGGTGTTTTGTAGTCCTGAAAGGGAACTCTTTGTATCTAGAAGGTATTACAAAGGCATTAATAGTGTAGTATAAATAACGTAAGTATTTATACTTGGAAAATGATCCTGTGACCACCAGCAGGCAAGCAGATGAGTTTTGCCTGTTTACTTTCTCCTGCTTTTGGTTTACTTTGATCACAGAAATTTAGTTTAGACAAAGGCAGCTGCTGATTGCAGTTGTCATACCTCTGGAGCGTAAGTTTACTACTTGCAGTGTGGGAATTCTTAATTAAAAAGTATTTCTCTGTAAGTTGTAGTGAGTTAGCTTTTGGCATTTTTGATTTCTCACAGGAATCAACAGTCAGATATCTCTTACTGTAACTGTTCCTGGAATAAGAAGATAGTAATCTAGAGATTATACTGAAATGTCTCCAGGTGCCATATACAGTTCTACTAAATTAAATTTTGGGAGGGCAAGTGCAATATTCTTACTTATCCTCAGTTTGTAGCAATTGCTTGATTACTATGTTCCAGTTTTATTGCCCTTGGGAATCAAAGATTTGGTTGCTATTCATTTTTTCTACTAACCTTGCTTTGCAGAGTTTAACTGGCAATGAAGGTTAAGTATTTTTATTCCTAATCTATGCAGTTCATGGCAGAGTTAGAGTTTGTGAGCCTTTGGGAGATCACAAGTCTTGTTCAACTTTATTAGCACGAAGGGTTTAATTGCCATGTGTGTGTTTGTTTAAGTGTAGGCTGTGGAATAGAACATACTCAGTTTGAAGTTGTTATCTTTATTTCTTGTGGAAGAGTAAGACCCAGTCTAAACTTATTTCAGAAATGGTCTTTAGATTCTCAGTTGAAATGCCTGTTGTGCACATGTTGTTGCCAGTTAGTACTCAGTATCAGATTTGAGGTGCAACTTAAGCAGTGCACACCAGCCTCGTTTTGGAAACTCCTTCTAAAGATAGACTGCTATATTGCCTGCTGCCGATACTTCAGGGATTTTTATTGTTCTGTTTGACAAATATATTGTGAAAGTAGGAATTAATAATACTAGAATTAGCATCAAAATAATTAAATAAAAACATTATTGAAAAAGTGGGGCTTTTCTGCTGGAATTTGGGATAAAAATAAACCATGTTATTTGCCAGAACTGTTTAGTAGATATGAACTTGGTTCTGCTTATTAAGCATGTCCCTCTTGGTACTAAGAGGCTGGTAATAAAGGGCGTTTTGTCTGTCAAATGCTGTTGTGCAACTCTGTGCCTAACAAGTACATTATTTCTCAGTATTAGTATGATGACACTTTTTCTTCCCTTGAAGGTTCTTAGTGATGTTACTTGGCAATACAGTTGCAGTATTGAATGGCATATTAACATTCATATAACCCTCTTTAAGAATGCTGATATCATTTTGGTGGGGCAGGGTGAGCAGACATGCTTTAATTCTATAACCTTATAATTGATTTTGGTGACATGCCAGCCTCTAATGCAGTTCTTGGTTTTATTTACAGAATCAAGATGACTCAGGAGACAAACCAGACCCCAGGGCCCATGCTGTGTAGTACAGGATGTGGATTTTACGGAAATCCTAGGACAAATGGGATGTGTTCTGTTTGCTACAAAGAGCATCTTCAGCGACAGCAGAATAGTGGTAGAATCAGCCCAATGGGTAAGGGTGTGTATTTTGTGGTGGGGGTGTTTTGGTTTGGTTTTGTGGTGGTTTCAGGGGGAGGGGGGATGGGGGTGGTGGTGTTTGCTTTGGGTTTATTTATTTCTTTTAATTTTTATTTTTTTTATTTTACCTTTTAAAACAAAACATACAGAAGATGGAGAGGAATCCCAGAATATTTTTCAGGAAAACTTACGAAACCTGTATACTAAAACAATGAATATCAAAGAGAATACGACTTTAAATCACACTAAAGATAAAAAATATATTTCTGTGTAATGTGTTCCTGTCTGCTTGGCATTCAGCAGTAGCTAAGCCTCCTCTTATACAGTCTTTGTATTTTGGTTGTTAACAGTGTAGCCTGTCTTAAAGTATGAGTAATATGCAGTAGCAGTGAAGATTGTATCCAGACAGTTCATGGCTGTTTACAAAACTGCTTGCCTAACATGGTTTTTACAATCTATTTATAACTAATAATAATAAATTCTTATATAGGAGCAGCCAGTGGTTCCAACAGTCCTACCTCAGACTCTCCATCTGTACAGAGAGCAGACACTAGCTTAAACAACTGTGAAGGTGCTGCTGGCAGCACATCTGAAAAATCAAGGTAAGATGAGGATATCATTTTGAGGTTTGAATGAGGGGTGAGTGTGCTGCAAGTTGAAGGCCTGCAGCAATTCTACCCTGTTGCAATGATGCTCTGGGGAGGCAAAAGGGACAATCTACCTTCCAGTGTTCCATGAATCTGTGTAAACAACAGCTGATCAAAATATTTGGGGTTCAACTGCTACATTTGAAAGGATGGTTTTGATTTACCTGGAGAAATATTTGCTGCTGGTTGCCTGTTTTCTTCTAAACTAAAAGCTAAAATAGAGTAGTAAAAAATACAGTTCTAAGATGGTAGATGCAGAGGTCAAATGGGTATCAGTAGGAATTGAAGAGGTACTTTATTAATGGGCATTGACAGCTTAAGCTTTTGTTATCAGTTCAAAGCTAACAGAAATTGTGTGTTTTACTGCACTTAAACAGAAATGTGCCTGTTGCCGCCTTGCCTGTAACTCAGCAAATGACAGAAATGAGCATTTCAAGAGAGGAAAAAGTAACTCCGAAAACAGAGACTGAGCCAGGTATGTTTGCAGAGTAGCATTGTGTACAACTGGTGATATAGTGGGAGCTGACAGGTTGGTAATGTTCTAAGTAGGCATCTCCTGTTGTGGTGGTGATCTTAAGGAACTGTTAAGATTATGAAAGATGCATCTTTTGAGTACTCCCCTGGCAGAATCAAGGAGGACTAGTGCCACAATAGGGTTTTGAGATGCATGTTCAATGTTAGTTAAAAAAAAAAAAATCAACACCTGTGAGGGTTTTGGCTCCCAAACCTTCGTTTTTAAAAAATTTGATTTGGGCAAGGTATTCGTTTTAAAGTGTTGAGGTTTCTGTGTATTACTTATCAGTACCTGCTGACTCATGGCAGCCAAAACTACTTGTTGTATTTGGAGAATAGAGTTACTAATGTATTCCATTTTACAGAGGAGTGAGGCTGTGGGTGAAAGGAGTATGTGGTTTAAAAATACTAACAAAAGCTGTTTAGGGTTCTTGAAGTAATTCAGTAATCAGTAGGTATGATCAAAGATGGTTCTGTGGACATAGGATACTTGCAGCATTAATTGCTAGGTGTGAATTGTCAATTTAAAACTTTTATTCTTGTACTGGAAGGTTGTAGTTGTAGTAATTACAGTGTAAAGTATTTCTTGGAGGGAGGCAGAGGGGGTTGCTTTCTTACCTGGAAGTAGTGAGTGTTTGAATACCTATCAATTTGTTCAAATGGATATCTTAAAGCAGTTATTCCATACTTAAACATATCCATGCTTTCTTTTATTTAACAGAGCTGAAACAGTCTTAAAGCGCTAAAATGTGATGTTTAGTAGGAAGTCTGTTCACTCAAACTGAAGATAAAATTCATTTTCCAGTATTTAAGTCAGAAAAAAATTGCAGCAGATGCTACTCAGAACTAAGTGACATTTTTACTTTTTTTTTTTACCCAGATATATTTTTGCTGGCAAAGACTGCTCTAGCACCTGACACTTAATTGCTCAATACTTGTATAGATTGTTTTATTATTTGCAGTAAGTCATGCTAAGTCAAGATTCTGTGGCATGAACTAAAGTTGTTATAGAGTATGGGATTTTCATTATGTGTAGACTGAAAGGACATTTTTGCAGATATTACCAGCATGACATTAACTGGTGTCATCTGAAGAGGCTTTTGTATGTAACTAAGAAGTAGACTTTGCTACAAAATTCATAAGCACATCTTGCCTTGTTACAAATTCCTCCATGAAATGCAGCAAGCAGGAAAAAGGAATGCACAAAACGGTAGTGGCAAACTAATAGGTGACATTACTGTTATTAGAACTGCCAGTAAGAATCTGTCATTTTGCCAAGTGTAAAGGACAGTCTTCAGCTATTATTCATATATTACCCATTTTAAGGTACTGTGGGTCAACAGTATGGTAGGTAGTGTCACAACTGACTCTTATTGATTAGATTAGGGGGAAAAATCCAAAAGCAGTACAAGACACTTGTTCATGGTATTGTTGTAAACAATACTACGGGTTGAAACCAGTGAAAGCTGTGTGTAAAGATCACTGGAAAAACTACCAGAGAATGTACATGAGTCTGGAAAAAACCTGCCAAGTGTTGGCTTGCCTAGACTTACAAAGAACCCTGCTGTGTCTGGACTAGTTGTGTTTTTCTTCTCTTCTTTTTTCTAGCAGCATCCAATGTGTGTTGGTCTCTCCTCTCAAAGAGGAACTGAAACAATGGTAAATAAGTCACATTGCCTCATACTAACAAATAAAACTTCATGAGGTACACCTAAGATTCTCTTAAGATAAAGCTACAGTCATGGAGCCGCTAATGAAACCAGTCTAGTTGTAAGTGCTGTCTGACTCTGGCAAGTGAATTTTATAACCATCTGTCAGATAGTAGCAGATCATGAACAGACAGTGTAGCCTTTAAGTGAAGTAGCTTGTTTTCCTTATAGTGTCTTTGACAGTATGAAGTCACAGTCTTTTCTGACAGATTTTCATTAGCAAATGACATTTTGGCTATTTTTCTTACAGGTAGGAAAGATTAAATAAATCAGTTGACCACAAGTTTGGATTGTTGTTTTTTCTATATATATTTTTTAGCAGACTTTAGAATAAAATTATACTTGTCTGCTGTTGGAGTTGAAGGAGCTGATTTGAGGAGGTGAAGTTGAGAACAATGACACAGTGAAGTTTAACAAGTGTAATTTTCTTGATGATTTTTTTTTTTCTGTGTGTGTTTTTCTTTCTTTTCAAACAGATTGAGGTTGCTGCCTGAATTCACATTCAGAATAAATCTGATGTTAAGGCAATTGTATCTTGACATTTGAAAGAGAAAGGCATGATGGATGTAAATGACCTAGTTTGTTGTAATTCACATGTGTGATGTGCTATATTTTAACTTCATAGTTAAATTAAACAGTGTAGCTTTGAATTTAAATGGCTCAAAAGTTAGAGATACCTAAAGGTTTTTGTGTCCAAACTCAAATTCCCAAGCAGGAAATACTTGAGAAATACTTTTTATAGCATTTTGGTAAGCTTTTACATTTCTTAAGGATTGAATTTTAATATACCCTTTCCTGAAGTCAGAATACACCTAAAGCGTTCTAGAAATATGATTCATAGCTGCTTTTTTTTTTTTTTCTGTGCTGAGTTGCTGGAATTAAAGGCAAAACCTAATGAGCTACTCATGTTACACTGGTGGAGCAGTGTATCTACCAAGTTGCCGAGGCATTGTGGAGCCCTTCCTTAAGAAATACGGGGTTTGGTGGTTTGGGTTTGGTTTTTTTCTTAGCAGGTATTCAAATGGAAATAAAAGTTCGTACAAGAAAGAGAATTAAGTTACCTAGAAACCACTAAAAATAAACTGTTTGAAAACAAGTGTGTTTAAACAATTTTATTATTCCCAGTTACAGCATATTTTTAGCATTTCTTATAGTTTTGTAGACCATTACCTTCTTGAATGATGAGTCAGGTCTGTGTTTTAAGATTTAATTAGTATCAGTATGTGTACCTAGAGGCTTGGGGCTTTTGGTTTGGTGGTTTTGGTGTTTTTTGGTTTGGTTGTTGTTTTTAAACTAAGTAATAGCTCTGAATGAGGGAGCAGTATGATTAGGTATCATATTATGAAGCCGTAAGTATGCTTTCAAGGCTTTGCCTAGCTGGTATGTTATCACTTACTAGTACTGTGAAAGTCATGCAGTTTAAGCTATTGGGATCTTATTTGGGTTCATTTTTGTTTATGAGAGAAGGCTTTAAAAACTTACTAGTGTTACTCTGGTAGCCCTTTCTGGTCACTTCTGATACGGGGAGGGTTAAAAAGTGCTATTTCTTTACTTTCATCATGTTTTGTTCAACTGAAGCATTGGTTTCATTCCAGTGTGAAATCTCAGTGGGGAAATTCCTACAGTAGGCATGTTTTTTTCAGCAGCCATGCTGGTTTATATAAGGAAAGCTACTGTAAAATTCTGTTCTTAGTAGCTTTTAATTTTGAGTGGCAGCCACACGTAGTCACTGTGGCTTAATAGTTCAGGGTTTGAGAAAAGATTTGTTCTCCACTTGGTGTAGGATCTTTCTGCATACAGGCTGAGTAGCTGTAGTTCTAGTAATGGGAGTGAAGTGACCATGGTGATGGAAAGGGGTACATGCCACTAGGAGCTGTGTTAAACCTGGTTTAATGGTGAAAGGTTTGTTTCATCTGAGCACTGTTACTGAGGAAGCAAGTCTACTGGTTAGCAGTAACTTATATTCTAACTTCCAGCATTTTTTCAGTTAATTTGTTCCATGTTGGTCATAGAGCAAGCAGCTAGAGCACTTTGCCTGAATATTAACACTGTACGATCTTTTAAATTAATATATTGAGGACTGGAATTACCTTGCCTCGTTGGGTTTGGATCTGTGCTAAAATAAGCCTTTTGTGACAAGCAGTTGCTAGGGTAGTATCTGATGAATTTATATTGGTTCCTGATGTCATCACAAATGTACAGTTCATATTATTTTTTTATCTGAGCCGCAAGTTGATGAAAATGGATTTTGTCGTGGACTTTAAGTAAGGGGCAGGGTAGGCAGCTTTGCCTGTGTCCTAGGCATTACTCAGAAGCACATTTCTGAAGGTTTAATGTGGTAAAAATGCATAATCAAATTTGACTCTGGGGTGAAGTAATAGGAGAATCCTTTGGTCATGGAGAGCAACAAATTGAATATTTTGATTGGTATTTAAGGGACTATGTCCCATCTTGCCTTGGCACTTTTTAGTACCCATTACTGCATGCTATGCACCGCTTTTCCTTCTTGGAACATGTGGTGGTGGGAGTTCAATCCTGCTCAAAACCCCATACAGGAAATTTGCCACCAGTTTCTTAGGGTCGCTGTCTAGTTCCTGGGCTCCCAGTTGCCACATTTTTTCATGGTAAGGGGGAAGTATACTTGTAGTAGTTGGTTAACATTTTCCCTTAGATGAATTTGTTCTGAGTGTCTGTTTTATGGTAGAATGATCTACTAGGCTGTTTGTCTTGGTGATTCCTGGGAAGTTGCTGCTTGCACTTCTGCTTCCTTGTTGCTGTATTAGGCAGTGATAACAGTTGCTCCTCTTCTAGTTTTCTTTTAGTGCACATTGTGAGTGGTTTTATTTAGGTCTTGGTTGATTTGCCCCTTCTGCATTTTCTCTGCATGTAATTGAAACAGCACGGGCTCATATCGGTAGGCTGGTTCTGGAGATGTTTGGCGATTATTTTTCTCTTTTTTTTTTTTTTTTTTTTTTTTTTTTTTTTTTTTTTTTTTTTTTTTTTTTTTTTTTTTTTTTTTTTTTTTTTTTTTTTTTTTTTTTTTTTTTTTTTTTTTTTAAGGCCATAGCTGATGACAGTTAGGCAGGTTGCATGGTGTCCAACAGGTTTACACTGTGGGGATTTCTAAGTGTTTGTGGTAGTAGCTGGCTTTTAGAAAACCTGTGAATGTGGTAATGCAAATGCAGTTTTAAAGAGCAAGTTGTGAAGAGTAAAGATATAAAAGAGTCAACGTAACTGTTCCTTCGTGTTTGAAAACATTTTCACAAATATGCCACTTAGAGAATCTCAGGTAACAAATCCTATGTGTGTGAGTAAAGTTGATCACTAAAAAAAGTCCCTAAAGGTTATATACACTATTTATTCTGGAGTGTGTTTTACAGGTTGTTCTGGTTTAGAACAAATGTTACCGAAGAGATGGGAATGTTCAGGAAAATGGTACAAGGATTGTACAAATGCACCTCTCAGCTTTCCTCTGTTCGAGGTTTGATATTAAAAAAAAAAAGAAGCGTTTAATTGGGGAAAAAAAAAACCTGTTGTTTGGTTTTTTACAAAATGAACAGATTCACAAAAGTTCACGAAAGGACAAATTTTTAGCCTTCAGGGAACTTAAATAAACATGACCCAAGTTTGTCTGAAGGTGTTCATGACAAAGGCAATTGAAAAACAACTTGATTTTGAACTTTAACATAGTTGAACACTAACTCTGGATACAGTACAGAAATACAGATATTCAGTGTAAATTGGCAGTTTGTTCTTTAAACTACTGAAAGTGTCAAAAATGTGACGGCTTTTCTGAACTGTGTGTTTTGTAGCTGTATTCTGGATCTGTCACAAAATCAGTGGCTTATTAGCTGCTGTCTTGTTGAACTGTTTTGGGCATCTGACTTCCCAAGTGTAGTGGCAGAGTAACCTAGTACTATGATAGCAACACATTACTGAATTCCATTTTTTTCTAAAATATGTTCCCATTAGTTATATCCTCTATACCTATCTCTTCTATTCAACAGCTTTAGTTGGGACAATATTGTTTTAGATTGAATGTTAATTAAACATGACTTTTTAAAGTATTAAATGCGTGCATGGAACTTCTGGAGTACTTTCCAAGCCCTTAACACCCTTAAACACCTGTACAGGTATACTAAAGAAGTGCCTTACATTTTTCTAGGGAGTGGAACTGTAGGGTGAAAGTGAGATTGTTGTGTAGAGCCAAAATGGAAGAACAGAGTACCTAGAAATCCCTCTTCCTGATTTGCATTTTTGTAGACTGTTGTATTTTAGACAACAAACATCAGTGTCTTCGTAGGGGGAATCAGTCCTTAAGAAATACATGCATGCTACTGAATAGCTACTGAAGTTAAAAAAAAGACATTTGATCTTTATTTTGTTTGCTTGTTTAAACAGTTGTTACTCAACCGAGCCCATCAGTTTCTCAGCCTAGTACTTCACAGAATGAAGAGAGGGCTTCTGAACTGCCCAAACCAAAGAAGAACAGATGTTTTATGTGCAGAAAGAAGGTTGGCCTTACAGGTATGAGAAATATTTCATCAGTTTTGAACAGCTCTGTATGATTAGTTGCCTCTTGTTAGATTAAACTTAGTTAAATAGCTGTACTGTTATTTTCCTCCTCATTTTTCTTACTCTGAATGTCACAGTAGTTGAAAACAACCCTGTTGTAGTGACTAAGCTGTTAATTTACAACTTAATTAATTGTGAAGCTTCCTAGTGATGTTGATTCTTTTTCTTTGTACAGGATTTGACTGCAGATGTGGAAATTTATTTTGTGGACTTCACCGTTATTCTGACAAGCATAACTGCCCATATGATTACAAAGCAGAAGCTGCAGCAAAAATCAGGAAAGAGAATCCAGTTGTGGTGGCTGAAAAAATACAGAGAATATAAATTTACTGCCTGTGAAAAGACTGACTGACTTTTTGTTTTGTTTTTTAATACATCCTAGAAAAACATGAAAGAACAAGTGCATGGCCATTTTTATCTCTTCTTCAAAGTTTTACTTTTAGTCTTGTCTGTCTTAACAATATTTCAGAATGTTTGGGTGTTTGTTACAGGCAGAATTGGATAGATACAGCCCTTGAAAATATATATGCCCTCCCCAGAATATAATTGGATGATCAGAAACCTGCCCAGGGATACACATGCACAGAAGGACAGACTAGTTCAGATGTGCCAACAAATGTATGCTGTGTGCATATTTGTAGCAGATCTGTCTCCCAAGATGTGTTTGAGGTATATAATTTTTTTGGCTGGTGTTATGTACCTGTTTTGGAGAAGGATACAGCAAAATGATTGGCAGTCTACTTCTAACATTTAAAATCTCATCCTAATTTTAGCTTCCACACTCCATTTTTTTTTTTTTTTTTTTTAATCTTGGGAACCTAATGGTCAACTTTTTGTTCCTATCTTGCAGCACTCGGATTTTTTTTTGACCAAA
>NDXB01015456.1:152930-198856 GCA_002631895.1 Agapornis roseicollis | reverse complement strand
TGTTTTTTTTTTTTTTTTTTTTTTTTTTTTTTTTCAGCAGAAGGTATGCTACATATAGGGGCCCACCACTCCAGTAAGATGAGTGTTGGTGTCATATTTAAGAAAGTCATTTTATCAATTGCACCAAGAAAAATGGGAAAAATTGGCTAAGTATGAGAAGAAAACCCTTTTGGAAAAGATTACATTAACTTCAGAATCGTGAAAACGTGTTCTCAAAGGAAATGCCCTGCTAGGAACTTACAGACTGGCCTGCAGATAGTCTGCTTTTCCGTGCATAGACAAAAATGTTGTGCGCCACAGTATTGCAAGATTGGTATGCAAAAAAAAAGTTACATATGTTTTTAGAAATACCATAGCAGCTCTATCAAGCAACATGTCTGATGAGTAAGTTGCTGATGTATTAGAGCAGTTTATTATTCATATACTACTTATATTCTGTGTTTTCAGAATTTGAAAGAATGTTTGGAATTAATTTTTTCGAGTTTTAAATGTAGCAGTTGGCACTGTTCTGCATGGAAAACCATACCCAACTTGGCTGCTGTAGACTTAAGTCGTAGCTGGAACCACTCTTGGAGGGCTGCTTTATCATTTTTAATTGTACTTGGGTGTAGGACTGTAGTGCTCTTGGGTGTATTGCATGGGCTGCATTATCTACAGCATTGTACAATAACTCTAGAAAAGGCAGTATACTTCACTGATGCTTGTCTGGTAATATCACTTCTGTGTTATAATGGAAGGGGTTTTCGTGATGTATGAAACTTGTGATTTTTTTTTTTATATAAACCAAGTACAGTTTAGACTAGTGTTGTGATAATGCCTGTTCTCAACTGTAAATAGTTACGTATGTATACAAGGCACTATTCTTGAATTTCTGATTTTTATCACAAAGTTCAGTCTTAGTTTTTACTATTAAATTACCAGGTTTTTGCTTTTAACTTTGTTCTTCTGGGTTATTAGATACGCAGACATGTACAGATAGTTCATATTTATGTATTGCACATAATTATGCTACCCAGCAGTTATGCTATATTGTATTATGTAAATAATAAAAGTCATGTACAGAAGAAAATCACTTCCTTTTGTGATAGTGCATTGGTTTTAATTATTGCTGTAATCAGAAGGTGACCTTGTAGAGGTTGAGGTGCGAAGTTAGTACTAATTCTTACAGATATCGTAATGTTATCTTAATATCCTTATTTGGATATACCAATTTCTCTTAAGATAACTTGCATGAGCAGTTGGAACATGGATGACTACTTGATGGCCTGACAAAAATGCCAGCAACACACCACAAAGTGCTTAAAGGGGGCAAAGCAGTGGATTGGCAATGAATGTAAAAGGTTTCTTTCAGCCTACAGAGCTTATTTTCAATGGATCTGTTGTAACAGAGCCAGTATGCTGACTATGCCATTCTATCCACAGCTTCACCAGCAGACCTTAGGCGGTTACTGTGAGGGTCAGCATCCAACAGATGTTAAACATGCCAGATTTGTCAGTGGGAGAGAAGGACAGAACACTGTATGTTGCTTTGGAGAAAGACATCTTGGACTGCTGGATGATGCATAACAATTGCTTATATCTGATGGATAATGTGCATCCCATCTGATATGTCCATAAGTTACTACTGAAGCCACTGTATACACCCCCAATAAGGGAATACAGGAATGCTTGGAAACTTCATTTTCCAGGGTGAATTTTATGACTTGATCATAAAACAGCATTTAAGCACTTAAACTGCAGTTATTCTTCCTTTTGTTATTAAATCCACTTTTACATTGCAGCTTAAAATACCTCATGCACCCTTTTTTTTCCTTTGGAACCTGAAAAGGTTATTTGAGGAGAATGTGTCTGGTTTTTTTGATACTGTTGTGGCTGGTGTCTTAGGACAGGTAGTATAGTACTGGTACTTAATCATGATGGTCTCAGTCTTACTCCTTTTCAACTGAACAAAGCCTGTACTTTCAAAGACATGTTGAAATAATTGATCTAATTTTTGAAAAAAAAAAAACCTTAAGGAATTTGAAATAGTTGTGGAGGAAAGTATGAAATAAAAAGTACCTTATTGTCCTGTAAAATCATAAACTTCATCATATTTAAATTGCCCATACGTGGCATATGAGTCTGTAATGGAAAAGAAGGTCTGCAAGCTCTACTGAGATTTGTATTAATTTATTGTAGTGTCTATAATTATTGAGGAGCCTTAATTCTTCTGTGGCTCACTAACCACTTGGAGTAGGGGAAGGTTGTTTAGCAAGAGTAGGTATTGACAAAGTGGGTGCAGGAGGGGGTATTTAATCTTTGGTTCAAACACTGTGGTACGTCTTCCAAGAAAGAAACATGATCACGTAACAATGATCCTGGTTCACCATGTGGCTGTTAAGACACAGATGGTTTTAGATTATACATAAACACACTATTCTGGGAAGAGTCTTCCTCTGTCCCAGACAAGTTTGCCAGATGATGAGGACTTTATATAGGTAAGGAACAAAATGGAACATAAACAAATGAGTAAATGGAAGCAGCTGGGTGACTAAAACCTGTTTAGTAATCTTCATTCTCTGAAATACTTGCTTACTTAGTGTTAATGAATGGCCATGCAACACTATATTCTGCAGGATTCTCTATGATATACTAGGGCAGTGTTTGCTAAATGAACCACCAAGGCTGCAGTGTTCATGGAAAATGTTTAAATCCAAGGAAAGAGTGTCACTGACTAATTGCATAATAGCCATATCTAGTTAACTAGTTGGACATGAGATGCCTTGGCTGCCCACTGCCTCACTTGCTAAGCTACTTCAAAATGTGGCTGCATCTGGATTGGTCTTATTCTTCTCCTTATCCCCTGCCAGCATGCCTCACTCTCAGGGGAAAAATTAAGTTTTAAAATGGTTTGTCTTGGGGTTTTGTTAGGTTCCTGAGGTTATTTTGGTATGACTGTGAGCACTGTTAATGGTAAGTCACTTTCAACGTGCTCTTCTGGGTTCATGCATTTCCAGGTTCCTCTTCTACCTTCTTCTGGTGGTACAGTAATGAAATTAATATAAATTGAGGCAGCATCACCTAAAGGAAAAAGTGAAGCCATGATTCAGTATGGCTACTCACAGAATGAAGCTCTCAGCTTCATTTTCCCACTGCAATCATGGGTATCTCAGCCTCTTTGTCCAGTGTCTGAAATACGTAACTAAATGTTAGCTGTTCATATTTAGAGATGTATCTTTGGACTTCTTTTTGGTTGATTTCAGGTTCAGATTTCGTTGACAGTGGTCATCACACGTAGTTAATATATTTTATTTTCTGAAAGTATAGTGATGCTTATTTGCTTGCTGAAGTACTCTTTTGTGAAAAAGGTGTTAGAAGCACAAGGTGCTTGTTGAACTGCATGGCAAATACTTAGGCAGAGAAATGCTCCCTACAGCTTAGGCCTTTCATCTTCAGAGACAGTGCCTCTCTCTAATATTTTTGTGTGATTAGTGATTTTGCAATATAGTGAGACGGGATCAAGTCCCACAGTGAAACATCACTTGTAATACCACCAAGACTATAGCACTGTAGGATCTGATGAAAAGTAATTTAATTCATTGTGCCTCATTCCTGTTTATCTACTCTTTACTGCAGTGTACATTTATATTGTTTAAAACCCACCCAACATGCTTCAGTTGCTGATCAGGATTTTCCTGAAGCAGACAGCATTTTTACAGTAGATTTGAAGTTTACTTTAGTAGGTCAGAAAGAAGTTGGGCACATGGTGAGTATGCCCTGGGTTCCCAAGGGAGCCTGTGAAACAATTTGTGCACCGGACCATTTGGCTTTGATAATGCTTCTGGGAGACCAGGTCAGACTAGGTTTAAACAGGATTAGGCTAAAGTAGATTTTTCTTAGTTGTATTTTAAATAGCATGGGATTTATGAGGGGAAAGTAAGTTTTTGACCTCGGAAAAATCTTGAGCCCTTTCAGTCTGACTACTCTTCAGAGTGAGACCAAGTTGATTCCTTTGATTGTTATAGTGGACTCACCTGATGTACAATATCCATAGAGATTTGTGTGTTTCTACTAGCTCACCTTTTGACTGACCTTGTAGGACCAAAGACTTGGGTGTTTTGCTGCCTGTTGAGTCATCGCAACAGCTCATAGAAAGTTCACTGAATACTGGATTTAGTGCAAGGAGGAGGCAGTGAGAGGGAGGAGTTGTGCTTCATGGCTTGCTAGCGGAGTCCTTAACATGCATGTTGCAGAAATGGGTTTACATTTGATTTAAAGTGGTATTTTGCTGATATTAGTACTTTAGTCTCTTACATGCAAACACCTGATTATAAAGGACCAACAGTGGAAAGGGTTCACTGGCTTCCCAGCAAGATGCTCTAAGCCAGACTTTGGAAATCATATTCTCTTAGGAAATGGCCTTGAGGTACAAGTTAATTTACTCAGTACTTCACATGAGCGGAGATGGTTGTGTTTGACAGTTTGTCATGTGATGAGGCTGAATCACAGGTCAGAACAGTGGAGACCCAGCCTTCAGTACATTTAACACTTGTCTGCAAATAGCTGCTGAAGACCAAAGTTTGTATCAGTGAATAATAACATTAGGACTTTTACAGTCCTCTTACTCTTTGTTTCCTAGAGCCCTTCACAACAGTGGGTGAAGGTTGGTGTCCCCGATGCACAGAGGTGAGGACGAAACACAGAAGGGGTCAGCGGGGCACAGCCCTGTGGTCCTGGCTTCTGTGAGCTGAGCCATATTAGCAGGCTACTGCCAGCAGCTGCTTGGTTCTCCTACAGGGTGAGTTTCCAACCCCTGTCCACCCCAGTGGAGTAGGGAGGATTTTGTTCAAGTGCTCTAAGTTTAAAAGCCCCGTTTTACAGAGCAATACCATAGACCACAGAGCGGGTAGGTGAGTTAAGCTGCCAGGAGCAGTGGTACAACAATCAGGGGTTGCCACAAGTGCAGGCCAANGAGTTTCCAACCCCTGTCCACCCCAGTGGAGTAGGGAGGATTTTGTTCAAGTGCTCTAAGTTTAAAAGCCCCGTTTTACAGAGCAATACCATAGACCACAGAGCGGGTAGGTGAGTTAAGCTGCCAGGAGCAGGGGTTGCCACAAGTGCAGGCCAAGCCCATCTCTTGGTGAGAAGAGCACACAATCCATGTCCTAAACTACCCCTGGCTGCATAGGACAGCAGTTACAATGTCAGGTTCCAGAACCAGCTCTCCTTGTTTCTTCAAGGATGCCTCTGCCACATTTCTGCTTCCCCCAGGCTCTGTGGTGGAAACAGCTTCTGCTCCCTTCTTAGGGCAGTGACAGCCAGGAAAGGTGTAGCAGCCCTTTGGCTGGGCCCTGAGCAGGCACTGCACGAGCTGCAGCTCTATCTAGACATAATTTCCCATTTGTACCTTACAGCAAACTCTACAGCCTCAAATTATCTGTGTACTGCAATATGTTTCTATGCAGGCTAAAATCCACCCACCACCATGCTTTGTCCTCAATCAGGCTATTAAAAATCTTCAATTGCTGGCATTTCAGCTCAGGAAACTACTGTGTCACACCCACACCAAATAATAAAAGCAGCAAACAGGCTAGAATACCCTTACCCCATTGCACTTCTGTTCCCAAACCTTGGAAACATCCTTATTCTGTAACTCCTGCAGGAGCTTTGGCTGGCCTTTGCTTTCCTCTTTTCTCTTTCATCCTGTCTCCTTCTGGTAGCACTTTAACAGTCTGAAGCAAACCTGGCTGTGATTTTCTTAAAGCATTTCAAATAATTTGAAAAGCTGCTGGGAAGTGTATTTTTTACCCAACTTCAGTAAGAGGTTTTGCCGAGAGCATGGCTTTACATAGCTTATTGGTACTGGAAAAAAGAAATTAATACATGCGCAGCCTGCTTCTGAGCAGTATTTTGGTCTGTGCTACAAATAGAGGGCTACTTTTGAAAAAGGTAACACAAGAATGCCACTATTGACTGCAAGTCCTAAGCAGTCAGGGTAACTTTTTTTTTTGTGCTAACTATGCCCTTTGTCCTGGGTTCAGCAATAGCAGTCAATTTTTCACCTTCTTAGTAGCTGGTGCAGCTGCGTTTTGACTCAACTTGGGAACAAAACTGATAACAGGGGTGTTTTTAGTTACTGCTCGAATGTTTTGTTCTGACCAAGGACTTTGTGAGCCTCATGCTCTGCCAGGGAGGAGTGGAGGCCGGGAGGAAGCAGGAACAGGACACCCGACCCAAGCTAACCAAAGAGGTATTCCATACCCTAGCACGTCATGCCCAGGATGTAACTGGGAGTTATCGGGAAGGGTGAGTTCTCTCTGGGGTGTTGGAGGAGGGATTCGGTTGGTGGTTGGTGGGGTGTCGTGAATTATCAGTCGGTGGTTGGTGAGATGCTGTATTCTTTTCCCTTGTTATTTCCTTTATCATTCTTATTATTGGTGGTAGCAGCAGTGATTTGTTTTATACCTTAGTTACTGAACTGTTCTTATCTCAGCCTCTGGGAATTGCATTCTTTTGATTCTCCTCTCCGTCCCTCTGGAAGCAGGGGAGGGCAAGAAAGGGGGGTTGAGTGAGTGAACGAGATGCATGGCTGGGTTTAAACCATGACACCCTTTTTTTTTAGGCTGTGTTTGACCAGCATCAGTTGCTGACTTCTGTTTATTTTTGGTTTAACCACGTACAATCTAGTTACATGTAGTACAAGCAAAGGGATTGAATGAAATCCTTATGTTTTCCCGAACCTGGTCATGGTATTCTAAAAGAGTCCATTGTTCAAACACACCTGGCTGGTGCACAGCTCTGTTCTAGATGAGAGATGGATCTTAAAATCCCTTCCCTTAGCTCTCCCACCTCGCTTGTCTGAGCGCTGTGCCTTGTGCTTCTCAGAGATAGGTGCACACTTGCTTTTTAAAAGCTTTTGTGTTTTCAGGGTTGCAGCCATGAGCATAATGTATAGCTCTTTTGTTTCCTACTTCAAAGAAACAGCTACCACAGCTATCAGCTCAGGAGTCTGCTTAAGGTCGAAATAAGCTGTGGATAACCACAGTCTTTGTGCCTCCACTTCCTGCTGTCACGTCCACAAGTGGTTGCCAGAATGACCTTGCACTGAACAAACTCTGCTGGAAGGGAAGGATGACCAGGACAGCCTGGCAGGGTTGATCTCTGACATTGCCATCCCCATGCCAGCAGCACCCCAACAGCCCTGGGTGGGCTGCCCGTGCCCCTCCCTCAGTTCTGGGCTGGCTGACAAGGCTGTGAAGTCCAGCAGTACCCATGGGGTGACAGCCCCAGCCCTTCCAATCCCATCCTGGCAAAGCCTCCTCCAGCAACAGGAAGACTCTGCTGCTAGTTACTCAGCATCTGAGTATCAAGTCTTTTCTTCTCTCCCTTGCATGTTTACAAGGAATTTCAGTATAAGGAAATTGAATTTAGAAGGAAATTATAATAAAAACCACACAAAACAGGAGAAGAAAAAACCAAAACAACACACCAACACCACCACCACCCCACCCCTTCACCCCCCAACAAACCTAACAGCCATCTTAAAGTTCCCCTTTCCAACATTACAAACTAAGGACAAAGCTAGCCCATTTGTTTAGCTAAAGACATTATCAGGTGCATCAGCTAGTCCTACAATGAAGTTTCAGAGCCAAATGAATATTTTGGGCAGGCATGTTTATTTTATCTGTGCTGACAGTACCAAGCTCCAGCACCATGAAATTGGATTGCTTTGACAGTATCCTGCTGAGCACCAGAGCTCAGGGGCATTTCAAGTAGCCCAGAAGACTAACCAAAGGGCATGGCTATTCACAGTGCCCCATCCGTGCCACTGCACTACTGTGGTGGATGGTGAGTGCAGAGTTTTGGCAGTGTGAAGGTGCAGTAAGCAGACCAACCCAGCCCCCCTTGGTGCACTACAGAGAGGGGAGCATTTCCACCCAATGCACTGATTCTGCTGGTTCCCATGCTGTTGGGGCAACTGACTGAAAGATGGACAAAATGCCTGAAGTCGGCCAGGCGGAGCTGAGGCTGCACAGGACAGGGCAGCGTCCCGTCCTCCAGCAGTGCTCCAGTACAAGCAGTTTCACACCACCACACTCGCAGCAAGTGCCAGGAACGATTGAATTTCCCCAAGGGATGCTGACCTTGCTTTTACCTGTGCTCAGAGGCAAGACACAAATGTGTCACCACAGCCTACACAAAGCAAGCTGCCATGTCGATCTCTCCAGCAAGAGAGGGTTGTGACTTGTGATATTTTTTACAGTGAAGGTTTCCTGGCTGCCCTTGCAAACTTAAAGGGGAGCACCACAAAATGTAAAGGAAATTATTTCTTGGAAGGGGGTGAGGGGAGTGCTTGTTTTTCCTGTCTGCTTTATGATTTCATGAAGGTTTGCAACTAAGAAATTTATGTCATGATCTGACATGCAAGCAGCAATAAGTGACAGCACTTGTTCTGTTCATATGACGATTTGATAAAATATTAAAGGAGGAGTCTCAAAAGTCCACTGTGCAAATGTTTTAACCTCTGGTGTCATGGCCAACTGTTATTTTAGTACTGAAGAGTCTACGGTTCCCTACAGATGATCACCTTCTGCCCAGTAAACAGACCAAGGCAAATGCAGAAGAGGAGTGTAGGAGCTAGCTGTTTATGCCGCTGAGAGACACCACACAAATCTGAGTATTAGTATGCATTTTAGTGGGCAGTGGAGGAGTCTGCTTATTAAACACCTCTTGGAAACCCATTATCTCAGCCCCCATATTTTGGACTTAAACATGTAGAGATTTAGCGAACTCAGTGAGTCACAATCACAGCAAATGCAAATGACAGTTTGGTGCATTTAGCATTAATATTGATGCATTGTACATCGGTTAACCCTTTGCATCAATATCACATATGCAATTAACTCTTCAGAAAACAAGCTAAATATGAAAACCACCCAAAACAACTATTGAGGCAGTATTAGTGTCTAGGTTGCAGAGTTCTTTGCTGAACAGGCAGGAGACCCCTTTATAAGCATTTTCCCATGCTGTTGAGGCTGGAAGTAGTTGTTAAAATTATGCCTAAAGTAAGGTTTAACTGTCCCAGAGCAGCATGAACATTACAGAGGGGAACAATATGATTCTATTTTTCACTATCAATATGGGTTGCTTTGACCTTTGCAGACAGTCAGTAGTGGCTTTTTCTTTTCCTCCAGAGAGGAGCAGAGCTGGCAGGTGAATCCCTGAAACCAAGGGAGATGCACATCATTGTACCTATCTCCTGTCTTGGCAGAGAAGCAGCAGCCTCCTGCTGGTCTTTCCTCAGCTCTGCCAAGGACAGGAAAAGCAATGGGGCCATGCTGATTTTCTTGACCTGGAGTGTAAAAGGATGAGTAAGTCTTTATTAAAGGACTGTTGTGGTTATTAAGAAGAAATTCTTAGTAATGATGTCTGGGACCTTGGGTTTTGTAAACTTCTTTCACAAGAAAAGACCAACTGAAATTTTCATGGTCTTTGCACCTGAGAGAATGTTGGAGTTGCACAGTAAACTTGGGTTTAGAAAACAGGTTACAAGTGCTTATCGTTGCTACACACCAGTAACAGGCAGTTCATCCATCCATCCCACGTTTGTCACCATGGTATCTGACTGTTTACCTAATTAATCATACTTGGAGGACAATTTAAAAAGGAATGCAATTGTTCTGGGTGCTCTGTGAGTCACAGAAACGAATACAAATAATGATCCAAAGAGGTATTTTGTAGTTTGTGCACCTATTTGCAGTCAAGCTGTTTCAACTTTGAATTTGCTGGGGTCAGAACTTGATATGTCTGTAGTTTAGCCTTGTCCCAAAATGTAAAATTTTGGTAGTGCTCACAGCAGGAACTTCCAAAACATCCCTGGAAGAAGTTGTGAAGGGTGACACCACCACTGCAGCTATCATGCCTGTTCATCTTGTGCCCTTAATTAGGAGGGTAAAATAACCATGCTCTAATTGTACTGTCAGAAAGGGCCTCTTTTAAGAATTAGGTTTTACTTAAGAGCTTTGCCTCTCCCCTTTTTCTATGCCCTAGCATCCACTTACTGCTCTCTTCTTCCTAGCGGCTCTCATCCCACACACATTTGTACAGGGAGGAAGGCGCTGTGGACATTTGATACTGTAAATCAGTCTTGGCTCAAGATAAGGACATTAGCTGCACAATGTTTTTTCAGAAATCTGGCCATCCCTGAATCTGACACTGTCCTTCAGCAATGCCTATCTCCATGTTTCTATCAGCCTTGACACAGAGAGATCAGATGTTTCCACAGTGGCAGATGAGTCCGAAGCTGTTCGGACCTTGCACAATGTGTACAAAATGTTCCACTGCTTTCAGGTCTGGCTTGTTTGGAGGCTAGGTAGGACTGGCTGTTACTCCATGCTTTCTGTGAAACCAGTCTACTTCATGTGTAATTTGCTGTCCAGCCATAAGCTTTCTTTGTCAAAGCAAATTGGGAAAGAAATGCATGAAAACACCCTTTTGATAAATCTGAGCCAAAATGATAAGAAGCACAAAACACTGCTGCTTTTCCTTGAAGCCAATTTTAAGACAGTGACGCTAATGGAAGAGGTGACACTGTATTTATTCACTATAGCTTGAAGTCTGGGAATCAGGGGTGCCTTTAGGCAGCCCGTTTAAAACAAAGGGAAGACATGATTGTGCCACCCAACACCTAATGAACAGGTGTGACTCACAGGCACTGGATATTACAGAGAACAAAAATGTAAATGTTTCAGAAAGGGATTAGACGAGTTTAGTCCTTTTGTTCACTCCCTTTACATCCCTGCATGAGGAACAGCACAGTTATCCCTGCAGGATGAGACAAGGAGGCATAAAAGCACAAAATGTAATCAGTTCTAAGTAACATTAAGTTTGATGGCTTTGTAATGGAAAATAACTGAGATGCTTGAAGGTAGTTGATATAGGTTAGGTCCTTAGTACAAAAGGACCTTATTACAAAAAGTGTAAGAAAAACAGAACAGAAAAACCGGACCTGGGGATGGGGAGTATCTGGGACGGGCGCAGTTAGACTAACTGATAGGTAGAAGGACAGGATGATTGTTATGTTTGTGGTGCTAATGAGCCCATTAAGCTGCTGTAAAGATCTACTGGGGAGTATCAGGGACTAGCAGATGTCCAGGGTGGAAGCAGTTAAACCAAGTGATAGGTAGAAGGACAGGATTATTACTGTGTCTGTAATGTTAATTAAGTTGGTGCTTCAAAGACTGCCAGAAGTGATGAAGATTGTTGGAAGAAGTAAACGAATCTCAAATACCACCACCACATTTTTGTATGCATGCGGGAAACTTTCTGGAAAATTATGTAATTCATGTGTAGCATCATGAATATATATGTCTGCCCAGTGACTATATAAGGATGGCCTGTGTAGCAATATGGTGATACACGTTAGGAGGAGCTATCTCCCGTGTCTCCCGGTGCTGCAATAAGGAATACTTGCTTGTCAACTTGAAAACTTTGTTGGTGAGTCTGTTCCTGGAGTTTTCTCTGAATCAAGGAGGATGGATGTGATGAGTAGTGTTTAGTGTGCCAATGAGCAAACACCTGCACTCCATATGAGGAATGCAAGTCAACAGCTCCGGGGTTCCTGAGACCACTCCCCTTCCCTGTTGTTTTTATCAAATCGATTATTTCAAATGAGTAAGAAAGGGGTGGGGTGTTTTGGTCTGAAGATGGAAGGGCCAGGGTCATTGATGCGACAACTGAAGCCCTCTGTGGATTCACAGAAGAGGTATTTCGTAAAAGCAAGAGTTGTTCAAGCCACCTTGATACCTAGTTAGTCCCATAACAGTCTAATATGCCCAGAAGGATTTACAGATAACATTTGACAGGAGAAAATCAACTCTATTTGCGATGGGTGACATCATTTCACTTTCTGCCTTTTGTTTCTGTATTTTTAATTTTCATTCAGTTGCATTTCTATTAGCAGAAGCCACTAAACAACTATTAGCTTGCAGTAACTTTCTGCTGCTGGCAGCCTAAGATGGATTTAGTGGATACCCTAGAAGTGGCACTTCATGAACTAATTATAGGAGCAGCTGTTTGCAGTATCCCAGAAAAATGATTCCAAGCTGACACAGGGATACAGAAAACCATGATCACCCAACTGAGCACTTGCCTCAGAGATATAAGCTGTTTTACCTATAAGCCGAGTATAGCTTGCCAGTTGCGAAAATTCCTACTGAAGACATTTTATCTAAATGATGGTTAAATTCCAGTGGCATTGATAAAACGTTGGAAACAATACTTTCATTGAATGACATTTTCCCCCTAGAAAGTGTTTCACATCAGATTTTACAAGCAGCTCTATGCTGAATGTTTCAGTCACAGCAATCACTTGGCTTTTCTTGCAGGGAAAAGCCAAGATGATGTTGCTGTGAGAAGAATCATTTTGCATCTTTGCTGTGTATAATTAGAGTACCCAGGGATGGGTGGGGAACTGACCAATTTCTTCAGTGCCATGCCCCTGGAGAGGACTTCCTGTGTAAATCCCCACCATCATTTCAGGTGATCCCAAGCCCAGCCTGTGCAGCACGGGTGCTTCGTACACCATTGTCCTAGTGGTTTAGATGTTGCCTTCATGGCCTCCATAGCTGAAATCACCCATCAGTTTAATGAGGTGATGTGGCAATGAAGTAAAGATGTTCACTTGCCTGTATTACATTTTTGGGTTTTACTGTACCAAGTGTACCTTGGTCTTTCTGCACAGGCAGTTGTGCCTGAATACTTGTATCTCTCATTACAGTTTACCATCCTGGCTAGAAACAAAAACCACCAGTGCCAGCATTAATTACAGGTGCTCTTTAGTCAAATGGGAATTAAAAATGCTCCTTTTTAGGAGCATATGTAAATAAATTCCATTGTAATCCATTCTTTCTGTTTATCTTTCTTCTGTTTCCATTTGTGCTGCAACTTCTCAAAGGGTTTTACAAAGCAGTAACAGTATTACCAACCACTGTTCTTTTTAAAGAGAATAAGAACCTGAAGTGCAGGTGTTTATGAAGGTTTCTCATAGAATCGTAGAATGGTTTGGATTGGAAGGGACTTTCAAAGGGCAAATAGTCCAACCCCTCTGCAATGAGCACAGACATCTTCAACTGGACCAGGCTGCCCAGAACCACATGCAGCTTGGCCTTGAATGTCTCCAGGGGTGGCACATCCAGCACCATTCTGGGCAACCAGAGTATTCTACCCACTATTCTACCAGTGCCTCTATTCTACCACCCTCATTGTAAATGATTTTTTGTTCACTTCCATTCTGAATTTTAATTTAAAACCATCTTTTAATTTAAAACCATCACCCCTTGTCCTATTGCAACAGGCCCTGCTGAAACGTCGCTCCCCATGTTTCTTATATGCCCCTTTTAAGAACTGAAAGGCCACAATAAGATCACTTAGGGGAAATTTTCCAAAAGTGCCAATCTGATCAGTTCATCTCCATTTTAACTGCTGAGTATTTCCTAAGATCAGGCTGATTTTTTGCAAGTACTTGCACCCTTTTTCTTCCACACAGTGTCCCATGACACACTGCCTCACTTTATCTTAGTCCCAAAACAGAGCTGTCTATGCAGATGAACTGTATTAGAAGATGTGCAAGTATAGCAATTTGAATTTAGTTTTACTCTTGACAGTTTGCGATGGTGTTGAGGTGAGGATGCCCTAGTGGTAGGGGCACCAGCCAAAGAGTGCAGGAAACTGTGCTCTCTGCTTTCTGAACAGTTTGGGCTGCTCATGTAAGCTGGCTGGCTGAGGTGTCCAAGCTACATCCCAGACTGTTAGCACAGAGTTCTAGCACCGTGCTTGAGCCCCCATAATGAGCCCCCATGATGAGCCAGGCTGATGAGCATTTAGCATGTGTATGGTGTCAAGCTGCTCTTATCTACTGTGCCTGGAACAACACTAGCCCACCCAGTCTGTGCGTGTTTCTTACAGCTATGAACCTTCACCAGCGTGATGGGGGGATGAGACTTGTTTAAGTGGGAGCTGAGTTTAAACTTTAGCTACTGTTTTAATACTTCTAGGTTTTAAGAAGCAAAGTATCTTTTATATTTTGAGATAGTACCTCTAGGACAACATATGAAGAGGCACTGCTCGTATTTAATCCAGATTTCATGGCATTTCTGACTGTATTTGTAGGTTAATTCCTAAAGGACAGTTTTAATCAAAATTAACACAAGAATGCAGTCATAAACTCATTATTTTGGAAGGAAGACAGCTGATTAAGGAGTACAAGCATAAAGCAAGTAACCTTCATCTTGCATTTTAACTATGCACATAACTCATGAGCTATAAACCTATTAAGTTCAGTTATAAATGATCCAGTATCTGATCCCAAACCAAAAAGAGTCTTTGTTTTCTTCCTAATAGCCATGGGAAACTGACAAAATAAAACTGGTAATGTGTTCTTGACTATTCAATGGCTTTTTTAAGCCTGCAAATTCAGTGTTTGCTTGCGCACAATGTGCCTGCATCAACTCATTGTAGTGAAAAAGGTAATTACAGCCTGAGATTTACTGACAACATACTCAAAGGCTCTCAAACTTTCCAACTGGCTCACAAATCCCTTATACTGTAACAACTACAGTCACATTTGGGATTTATAATGCTTTAAATAGGAAGTCTCAACAAGTACTCTAGCAAAACGTTGCACATTTCTTACTGCTATTTTCCCAAATTAAATGTTAAGTAACAGCATTCCTGTGTTAAAAACCTAAGTGGGCCTTTCTCTTCAGAAAAGTTGTGTATACAGAAGTTTTCTTTTGCTTGCTTTTCCTCTGTAGTTTGAATGACTTCTGCTGATAAGGTGGTTGATGAAAATACAGAGCAGCTTTATTTCTTGTGGACATAATTTTGCGTAAGTTGGCAACAACTTGCATATAATTCTCAAAACCTCAGGATACAGTTCCTCAGTGTGTAATTAGTGATTCTCCTGTGGTAGATTTTGTTCTAAGAAAGCCCACTTCTGGTGAGTTTCAGAGCTGCTTAGACTGGGGACATTTTTATGCCTATGCTCTGCAAAGCAAGAAAGTAAAGAAAAACACATTACAGGAGATATGACCCTGTATGCTTGCTGTAAAGCACAAGAAGCAAGCATTTCAGGATAGTCTACTTAGACACAAAATAATAAAGAGGTTACTGAAGCACCGGCTTTGACTTATGAAGCCAACAAATCTGGTAATATAGATACATCGAAAGCTGTTAGAGGGTTGAATCTGGAAAAAGGTCCCCTAAATACCACTGTGCATGTTAAGCAAAGTTTGCAAACCACTATGATGGGTGTGCCTGAGTTTCCCAGGGAAAAGGTGAGTTCTGTGCATCTCCAACACTTTGCTGGGTATTGTGATCTTCACCTTAAATCTTCATTTGTCAGCTTCTCCTTCAAAGTCAAACACATAAAGAGATGAGGGTTGGTGTAAATACAAGGCCTCTTTATTTTGTTTCCACAGTACATGACTTCCCATTTAGCATGATCAAAACCAAGCAGAACAGCAGAAATCGCATAAGCCATCTTTATCGAATACATTGCTCTTCTTTGAAACTACATGAGCACAACAGGAACAATAAATTCAACATTAACTCCGGTTAGGCACTTTTCACAAACAGAAGAACCAGAGCCTGCACACAACAGGCAACAAGCAGAAAAAACAAGGACCAGAATCGGAAAAGCTTACTCCACTGAGATGTCAACATTCCTTTGGGGAATGAAGGTCTGTCTTGAAGCAAGGGCTGAAAACTTCCTTGGCTAAGGAGTATGTGCACCCACTTTTTAACAGCTGCATCAGTAAAAGCTTTTTAAGGAAGATACAGCCCAGCTCTAAAGCCACAAAACCAGATAGCAGACAGAGATCAAAGCCTTCTCTTATCACTAAGATTGGTCCATTCTCTTGAAAGCTTATATCTAGGAAGCATTTCTACCTAAATGTGCCTAGAAGCAGTTGGCTAAGCAAAGCCTTTGGTAACTTAAGTGCAGATCAAGGTAAAAGATTATATTTTTCTTAGCTGCTCACAGTTTACCTCTTGGTCTTTTATGTCCTGGTCTTGGCTGGATTTAATTGTTAAGAACTGACTTAAGTCATTAAGCCAAATCACTGAGCGCAAGAGCTGTGCAAATATAGTGTCCATTTGCTGGGACAAAGATTTTGAGTTGGTTTAGGCAGGTGGGTGTAAGATTGCCTGTTAACCCTATCTTTCTCCCAACTCCACTCATTCAGCAGTTACTTTCAAGCTAAAACCAGGAGTACAAGAAACTAGGATCTAAAGCCAGAATAAAAGTGAGTCCTGACCAGAGGAGGAAGTGTGAGTCTAGGCCTGACTATTGCATTCACTCCTACAGAAATGACTGCCTCTGCGGAAGCCACAGGGGATTCCTTTGGTTGGAGTACACTCTGATTCAGGGCCTTTTCCAAGAAAAAATTTACACCAAAATTTCCAGGAGACTGCACTCCAAAAACATTTGTCAGTTTTTTTGAAACACACCTCCCCCCCCAAAAAAAAAACAAACAACCCAAAAAACCCCACCAAACAACAACAAAAAAACCCAACCAACCAAAAAACCTCATAGCTCTATTAACTTTGCATAACAGATTGCTGCTGATGTCCTTTTCACTTCCAAAGAATTGTTTTTGTTGATGTTGTTATTGTTTTTTGTATAGAGAGCCAATGTCATTTGCTGGCTTCATGCTGAATGAAGCACCAGTTGTTGCACATACAGTACCAGGGCTCAAAAAAGCTCCAACTTTAAGCCGACGTACCTAGTACCTAGAAATTCACTATCAACTATGTGTTCATGTAATTTAAAACCCTGTGCTCTCTGCAGTGCACTTAAGTTCAAAACAGTCTGACTTTTTAAGACAGCAAACTTATTTTCAGTTACTCTAGCCACACCACATGCTTGTCTCCCAGTGTCCAACTCAGTCATCACTGCTCCATGAGGCACATGACAGAGGATGATGTCTGGAGCATGGAGGAGCACAGATTGTTCCCCAGGACCAGACTAGTTTAGTCTCTGAGCTGGGCAATGCCAAATGCTGCATAGGACATTTGGAGATAAAGTATAGCCTGCCCTTTCATGAGGTTTCTTTTGAAGTTTTTACAGTTTTGAAGTAGAAGTTGAGAGGCTGAAAAGTGTTATGTAATTGTGCTAGGATTAGCTACAATTATTTGGGTTTGTATTATCAAGCATGTAACTACTTGGAAAATGTGCTCAGTTGTTTGGCCTCAATGGCTTTCAGAAGGAATGAGGTCTGTAATTAAACAGAGAATTGCCTGAAAATATATCTTCTTTTCCAAGCATTTCCCACCTAAAACTTAACTGTCATCTTGTTTTTGAATTCCTCTGATATAGCTTCTTTCTGCTTTGCATTATTTTCCATTCTGATACCACCCTTTCAAAATTTCTTTTTTTTTTTTTTTTTTTTTTTTCTTTTTCATGGTGTTTTTTTCTTTTTTTTATTTTTTTTTTTTTTTTTCCCCCTTTTTAAATTTTTTTTTTTTTTTTTCCCCCTTTTTAAATTTTTTTTTTTTTTTTTCCCCCTTTTTAAATTTTTTTTTTTTTTTTTTTTTTCTCTTTTCCTTTTCATGGTCCTTTCTCGAATTTTCAAATTCCTTTGGCTTTTTTTTAATATCTACTACTTGCACACTATCATTTTAGAGATGAGTTGAGCACTGCTACACACAGGCTGCAGATAAGGCAGCACTGTTTATTCACAGAAATCCAGTATTTTAAAAGCTGTCCACCGTATCACCTGCTATGGATTGTTCCTGGAAATGCTCAAACCAGTATTTTTAAACAGCCTGTTTGAGTAATGTTGTTAATATATTTACATTTTAAAACTGGGATATTCTCTGCAAGGCAATACATAAGTCTTAATTTCAAGACTTGTGGATTGTTTCTGAATGTACAATCAGAATACTTCCATTCTCCTTTGTTTGGCAGAATAGATATTTAGCAAGAATAGATATTTAGATGCTAGATATTTAGCAAGGATTATTACCTTTCTGCTAACCTGCATTGCATAACCACAATTAAAATACAAAAGAATCTACTTCTCTGTAAATATTTTAAAAGTAAAACATTACCGTTTATGTGAGCTTTCATTAAACCATTAGAGTTTTTTCATTCATGAGTGTATAATCACACACAGATTTTTATATAGGGTCATTTTAACATTTCTTTTTTTTTAAACAGTAAGTCCACTTACGATACAATAACAAAAATGTTTAGTCCAGTGAGCAAACACATATTTTTTCCCCTACAAAGCTTTCTGGTTGCACAGACCCCACAGAATAAATATAACCCAAATGTTGCTTTAGGTCAAGGCAACATTTTAAAGTGCAGAACTCCACTTGCCACACATGAATAATTCAAACAATGCTGCATAATGCATAGGCAATACTTACTAGCATTTCATTAATAATCAAAACCTAAAGTGGCACAATGAGATCAACCTGTAACAGTAATTTACATACATTCCATTTATAATAAGTGCTCATATGAACATAGAACACAGTAAGCATATTGTCCCAACAAGCAAGCTTTCCATAAACTACCCTTTTCTTTGTCTGAATGGTGTGATAACTTTGAGCACAAAAGACACATTAAGAAACAAAGATCAATCCACAAGCTGGGGAGAGAATTAATAGGGAGTGACATTTGGAAAACAGCTGTGTGTACATTTTTCCAGAAGCTTTATTTTCAGTCACTAGCACTGAATCAATTTATACTGACTGAAAATTATCCCTTTCTTTTCTTCTACTTACTCATCTCCCCTCAGTTTTTTATTTATTTTTTTTCCTCTTAAGAAGAGGAAGGAAGAGAGAAGGAGGATGCTTTTATTTGTCTTCAGGTACAAAGTTTGAAACAATAAGGATGGAGGGAAAATAGTCCAAGTCCTCAGCTCTGTCTCCATTAGCATTTTGGTTTGAGACAGTAGGGCTGTTCTGAAGTGAATTTCCAATCATCCTCTCTTACAGAACCTTAGTTCAGTTTGCAGGGTAGTTTTGGTATGCAAGAATTCAGTTTATTTTGAAGAAAACTACACTGGAGGCCCAGCTGCATGCCAAATACACTCTAACCTCTAAAAGAGACACAAAGAGTTTGAACCAATCATTTGGCCTGCTTCAAACTGCATATGCAGTGGGACATTTATCCAAGGAAACAGACTATATGAAGTCCTAAATTACATATAGTGTAGATTTACAAGTCCCAGCAGTAACTGCTTTCATCTGCTTATCCTCCCCTACTGGAACAAGTAGTTTGGAAATCTACACATAGCCAGAGAGTCACAACGACTGAAACTTCACAGTAAGATCCCTAGGAACTTTACCAAAATTACTTCAGAGAAGTTCAGCAACAATATCCTCTGTATCTCCTAAACTCTTAAAATTTCTGTGTGTGTAAGCCATCTTGCACTGAACAAGCTTTCAGGACTATCTCAGAGAACCCAACCTCACCTTTTTTTCTGACGCTACACCCTTCTTCCATTGAATTCTATTTCAGATGCTCCGGTTGAAAGTACCTCCTGGTTTAAATGTTGTATTAATTCCTCCACTGATTTCGTTTCATGTAAAATTAAGGCTTCTTTCCTTCACTCCTAAGCACTTCAGCAATTAGTGTAATGCTATATAGATCTTGGTCCTTACTCCTTCTGGTCTTTGGCACTGCAGGGGCCCATGGCACTATCTGCAAATGAAGTTCCTCCTCCAGCTAAGATTCTTCAAATGTTGAGTCTCCTTTTCTGAGTCTGGGTAGTGTCTGGGTACTAGACACTAGTAAAGCTACAATCAAAAGGCAGGGCTCCTACCTTGTGTCTGAATTTAACAAGAATTAAATTGCTCATGACACAGCCAACACTCAGATACAAAGCTCATTGGCAGCAGTTATCCTAGGGCTGCCAAAGCATTCCTTTGTAACTGGGCCAGCAGTACAGTGTTGAACTTGTTAAAAGTTTTTCTGTATTCCCAGTTTACAAATAAGCAGCTCCTCCTCCCCCAGAAATCTTTGTAAGAAGAAATGCTGAATCCTGTTCTTAACACTACAAGATAGTGAGAAATAGTGCAGTCAGAGACAGTTAAGGCTACCACTAACGTAAAAGCGCTGACTTAATTTATAGTTCTGGAGGTGAAGAAGTAGGGCACAAACACACATTGTACACAAAGCTGTGTAATCTTTCTCTGCACCAGAAAACATTCTTGAAGGAAAGCCAAAGCTGAAAACCATGCAACTCCCTAAAAATAGTTTTAAACAGTAGCTGGCAGGATTAAAACATATGCCTCACAGATCTTTGGTTTTGGAATGTGAAATCTGGTCAATTAAAGTCATGTCAAAATTCATGAGGAAAAATGCCCCCTGAATCAGGAAACCAAGTTAAAAAGCTGACAACTGTATTTGCCAAGCATGTGTGCTACTGTGTAGGTGATTGGGACACATGAAAAACAAAGTGGTTAAGAAAACACCCTGATGGAATGTGGAAATCTTAATCCCCAAATCTTGACTCCTAAAGCCTTAGGAATCATTGATCATAATGGATATGAAGGCTGCACCTCCGCAGAGCACAGCACCCTGTGAAGCTACCGAGCTAACTCTCCAGGAGCAAGCTGTGTAGCTGCACCCCAGTGGTGCCTAAAAGCCAATATCCCCTCCTGGTCAGCAGGGCTAATTGGCTAGGGCAAAAAGAAAACCACATTGAAAAGACTGTGCTGCTTTAGGTGCCCAAGTCAGCTCTTACACTTCCACTTGATGCCATACTGGCTCATGCAGACGTAACCATAACGGTACATAAGTTCTGAATATGCTTTTAATATCAGAAAGTTATCAGTGACGTTGGGTCAAGTACTCTCTCAGAAGCAAACATGAAATGAGACTTTGGTGCAGTAACCTTCCTTGTTCTGTGAACACAGGGAAGTCCTGTGCCTTTATATCCCCATTCAGTGAGATAATAGCATAAAACAAAGCTTAGTGAAATCAAAAGAGTTTGAAGCAGGCCATAAAATAATATTCCACACATAGCTGTAGCAACTCAACATAATATTGTCTCTGCTGACACTGAAATTAAAGCTTACATCTTTTGTCTTGCAAAAACGTAATACACAAACAAGAAGCAATCCCCTCTCAAACCAATTTCAGTAAAAAAAAGATGTCTCTGATAAAGAATAGCGAAATATGGGGTTATTTTAAACAAAGGGAAGTCATACAGATTCCCAAAATAAAAAGGGCACACTTTTTACCTGGAATTGTACAGGACTGGAGTTATGGCTGCCATATTGAAAGAAACCAAAAAGCACATTAAAGCTGAGCTGTGTTGTTCAGTGACAATTTCCACCTCAAGTCAAAGATGGTAACAGCTAGAAATACTGCGTTTCTCTTGGACTTTTTAAAAACTCACTCACTTCCCTTACAGAAAGAAGGGGCTCCTTCTGTCCGAACAGTGAGGAGCAAATGACCTTTAGAAGTTTCTGCAGGAAGCTGAATTAGACGAAGCACTCTCTTTAGTCCAGGAAAACATCATCATTTCTTTGCCATTGAATAGCTGCTCAAGTATCTTAATGCCTGCTTCTAAATTAATACAGGTTTCATTCAGCTGTCACTCAGCTGAAATGATTGCAACAGAGTAGGTAGAAGGTCTGGCTGACCAGTTCTAGACTTAGGAACAAATTCTGTGGAAATGCATTTTCAGCTGATGGTATCACAGAACAGTGCAGCCCTCCCACCCTCACAGGCCATGTCTCTACGACTAATGCCCCGTTTCTTTCGGTTCTTCCTCTAATTCTCTTCTGACTACAAATGACAAATTGGAGCCCTTTTAATAATAAGGACCCTTATTTTTTTATGAATACATACTTCTCATCCAATTTCCCGTAAAAATAGCTCCTAAAGAAAACTGAAAAATGTTCTAAATGCCCCAAATGCCACTGATTTTACCTTACTTGGAAATGATATAATATTACAGAAATTGAATTCTTCCATTATATTCATTACCTGAAAAATCAATTTACTAGCACTGGCTTCTATTTATTTATTTATTTATTTTTAAAATTCAGATGCCTTATAGACAATGATGGTCTCACAGCTCTTCATAATGCTTCCTATACTATTATTAAATGGAATAGCAGGTGTCCTCTTTAATTAAGGTATTTACCAAATCCCTTATCTATGCACACATGCTATTTTACACAGAAATTTAAATATTCTTTTCCTCTAGAACTATGACAATTTTGGTAAAGTAATTCTTGAAAGGCCTAACATAATTCTAGTGTTTGCAAGTTTTAAAACATTAAATAAAAATGAGGTGTCGTTCCTGATGGTCAGGCACTGTGTTTAATCAGTCTATCCCAAATCAGATGCAGAGTGATTAGCAGAGTATTTTGGAAAAGTGAAATGGATTTATACTGAACTTGAAAATGGAACCACTTGTCTTCCAGCCACATACACTTCAGAAATATTCCGATCGTCACCTGAAATAACATGGTCAAAACAGAAATTTGAGATTTGCACTTAAATCTATGCAATGATTTAATTAATGAAAATTATGCAATCCATAAATGAGTTTTGGAATACATCATTTGCAGTGACTGTTTCCTAGGCCTGTGAAAGTTTATTTGGAGAAAAACAGTCAGGGCTACCACAAAGATCAATGTATGTTTAAACTACCTGTGCTTTTTTGAAGAAACACAGCATTCAGCTGCTAATGTGTGACATGGACTTTCTATATAGTTAGTAGATTCAGACCCTGAAAACATTATTTATCTGCAGAATTCATATTGTTGCATCTGAACTAACTTAGGTACCAAGCAGCTGTAAAGCTGGATTGCCTCAGCCATATTCTTGAAAAGGCAAAAGCTGAATTGGAGAATGACACAAACATGGCCAGAACTAACATCAGTTATCTCTTTGTAACAACATAACAAGCAGTGTAGCTCTTGTTCCATAGGGTGCCCTATAAAGTGTATCTGTTCTCTTAGCAGCGTAGAATTGTTGGGTTGGGTTTTCTGTGTTTTAAAGGCCATCTTTTTTTTGGGGGGAGGGGGGGAAGAGGGAGAGTAAAAAAATCCACAATGGTAACTGGTCTGCAGAAGTACTTCTGAGCTGAACTGGTCCTGAACTGGTGATTAGCATGTCAGTGTTATTTTACTGTGAAACATGATTTAGCTCATACTGCATATAAATATAGGTGTGGTAATAAATATTACAAAGTGCATCTGATCGTGCTAAACTATGTCCCAAAGAACAAAAGTTAAACCACTCAATTCTTACTCAGTATTTATAAATAAACACTAATAAATATAAGTAAATGTATATTTTATGCAAATAAATACCACCAGTGACATTAATGTTTATACATATTGTAAATAACTATATTTAATTACTGTAAACAAATGTATATTTAATTGTGTATAAATAAGTTCATTAATAACCTTTACATTAACTTTGGCAATTTTTTATATAGGAAACAATAAGACAATTTTATGTGGGCAGAGATTCAGAACATACCTAGATACAGGAACTTCTGGAGAGTGTCCTAAAAAAAAGTGTGAGAAAACCAAGTTCAAAAGCATGTCTGCTATCCTGTATCATAATTACTTGAAGCTTGAAAGAACTCATATTAATAGTTTCCCGTAATATTCATATTAGCAGTAAACCAAAACTTAATTTGCATGTTTCCTATAAGCAACTTTCAGTAAAGAGGCTGTATGTCTTGGGAAGAAAATATTGCACAAGTTTGACAGTATAAACAAATAAATGCCTACAACACAGTACCTCCCCTTCCTATTTCTCAGAGTTCTCAAATTCATTTGCTTACTGAAAAATAAGAAAAAAAATTATTCATTCTTGAATTCTCAAGAATTGTTATCTAAAAATGTTTAGACTTAAAAATATTTTTTCCAGAATTATTTGAATTAGGAAGAAGGTTTAAAGAATTTAATCTAATCCATATTATTGTGGTTTAAACAGACTAAGACAGTCACCTTACCACTTATGCCCACATAGAAACATAGAATGATTTGGGTTGAAAAGGACCAATCCCCCTGTCATGGGCAGGGACACCTGACACTGAACCATCCCACCCAAGGCTTTGTCCAGCCTGCCTTGAACACCGCCAGGGATGAAGCACTCACAACTTCCTTGGGAAACCCATTCCAGTGCCTCACCACCCTCACAGTAAAGAACTCCTTATATTCAATCTAAACTTGCCCTGTTTAAGTTTTAACCCATGTCCTGTCACTACAGTCCCTAATGAAGAGCCCCTCCTCAGCATCCCTATAGGCCCCCTTCAGATACTGGAAGGCTGCTATGAGGTCTCCATAAAGCCTTCTCTTCTCCAGGCTAAACAGTCCCAACTTTCTCAACCTGTCTTCATACAGAAGGTGCTTCAGCCCCCAATCATCCTTGTGGCTCTCTTCTGGACTTGTTCCAGCAGTTCTGTGTCCTTTTTATGTTGAGGACACCAGAACTGCACACAATGCTCCAGGTGAGGTCTCATGAGAGCAGAGTAGAGGGGCAGGATCACCTCCTTTGACATATCTAAGTAAACAGTGACATTCAAAACGGAGACAGCGACCCGAAGTCTGGAGACATCACCAAATTCAAGTTGATCATTACCTTTTCAAATCATAAAGGATTTTGAATGAAATGTGCCTATTGCGTAATGTCAATACTTCTTACATGTTTGCATAAAAACTGTGCTTTCAATTCAAATAAGCTGTCTTGAGTTCTTTCTTAAGTTTACAACAGCAGTGCAGTCAAGGTAACCTAGTCTTTATTTAGTAACAGGTGGCCATTTCTGAGTTTGAACTCAAAGCATTAACTAAAACTAAATTGCTTTTTCCTGGCTGCCATCTGTCACTGCATATAGATTAATTATCAGCTTGAGCTAAATAAGCATACATTTTAAAATGTTACATGCATTTTTGTTCATGGAGATATGGGACAGTCACTGAGCACAGAAAGGTTGTAAAAAAACCCAAAACCAAAATAACAAACACAAATAAATAACCACTGGCCTTCTTTGCTGAATACAGACAGCAGTGGTATATTACATCTCATTCCTGTTATTGGAATAACTCCCAAGAGATTTATTCTGGCTGTACCACAGACCTTCCCCACATCCTTACTGGTAATTTTTTTGCTCATTATTCCTGTTCTGATTACCTCAAAATTATCAGCAGAGAACAAGTCAAAAGGGCTGTCTGAAGCCTTCGTGTTGATTAGCAGTGCATCAAATTCTTTGCCAACCTCAAAGTTGCCAATCACGTCATCTAGTCCTAGAGCTGAGGATGAAAATATAAGAGATCTTCAACACAAACCTCTTTCCACCATCTGGAAGCACCTGGAAATTCACTTGTGGTGTTCATAGGAAAAATGACAAGAATTTAGATGAATACAATGAGGAACATGAAAGCAAATTCAACAGTAAGTACGTTAGCACCTGAGTTCTTAAGTAACCTCTCAGTAAAAAAAAAAAGTGTTATTTTAGTGACTTTCTGAAGGGTATCTTTTAAGGGTAAAAGAAATCTGAAAAACAGTTTGAACCCCTCTTTTTTGTTCTTTGAGTGTACTCCATTGATTTTGTGTCATTGCAAATGTGATGTACAGACCACTATCAGTTTAAAGGGTAACAATAATTGTCTGCATTGCAAAAGCACTATACTTCAACAGGGGTAATAAAATGAAGTCACAGAAAGAATAAAGTATAAAATACTACTGACTTTGCTAAGACAGTATTAGATTTAATTGTTTAAACAGCTTAAGTAGCTTTGACAGTTTGCATATACCTATTATAATAGCTCATATAACAATATGATAATAGCAGGGGTGTGCAGAGAGAACAATTTAAGGCAATTGCCAGGAATAAAGAAGAACATGGTGTGGAAAAATAATCATAGCCAGATCTGAAGTCTTATACCCACCTGTAAGGCTTGTTATTTCAAAGCTTTGTTACAACCTCTGGTTCTCAGGTCCATAAGCACTGAAAATCTACAGTTTCATGTTCAGCAGCTAGGAACTTGCAAGTGCTTGGAATACCTAAAGAGGCCTCTGTGTCTCCTTGGAAATTACTTTAAGATAGTTATAAATTGGACAAAGTACATGTGTACTAACTCAGCTTCTCCATTACTCCTGAGTTAAACAAAGTTATCAAATGAGATAATATCTGCAAATAATTTATTCACTTGTTTTCAGATTGCTCCTCTCCAACAAAAGAACTTCAGCCTTCAGTGAAGTTTGTGTGTGGCAGGAACTTCACAGCACTTTAAAAATGGTTAAACTCCTGCAAATGGTAAGATTACCTACCAGTGTCAACGAAAACGATGTCATATATCCCAAAAAGCAGGGCTTGCGAGCAGACTGCAATTTTTAGATTAAACACAAGGGGACGATAAGTGTTTGGGAGTCTCGGCAAAACAAAGACCCGCAACACAATCGCTCATTTAAATCTCTGCAAACCGTACCTGTCCAGGCTGCTGGAAGGCTGTATGAATAGTTTTTATTCTGCCATCGACAGTGATTCGGTAAGTAAAAACCAGCTCAAAATCAGTATGAAAAAAAATAATCAGACTACTAAGTAAACCTAAGAACCCAGGTAAGACAAGAGCAAGAGTATCTGGGAGAGGAAACCACGTGTGAGCTTGGGATTTTAACAAATACTCCTTTCCATATCTCAGCTAATTTATTCCCACCTTTCACAAGAACAGTATATACTGTGAAAAAAAACCCCAAACCCTCTCCTTTTGTGTCCCCTGTCCATTTTCTGTCTTCTCTCTTTCCCCATTACACCCTCTAGAAACTCAAATGCAGTCCTGGGAAGACCTGTTTGATGACGTTTTCATTACCTCTTTCAGACTTCCATTAACAGTTCGTAACAGTGTTTTCCAACAACTACAGGAAGACTTAGGACAAGTTCTTTAGCAGTTAGCTCGTTCTGCTATCTGAAATGGTATTACGTTTTTACTTATGTGTGGATTTGCTCTCTGGTAAATCACACAAGTTCTGCTAAAACCCTGCTAATTGTATAAATCTGTATCTGCACATGATCATAGCAAAACATGCCAGTGAACCAAAATAACTGATATACTATATGACATACACTATATGAGCATATTCTGCAGATGTAGTTATACCTTAAAAAATATTTTTGCATATCCTGCTTAAACTTTGTGCTTTTCTCTGACTGAGGAGTGATTTGCATGATGCTTTGATTTGCTGGAAAGGCAGTGATGAACTGCCTCACTGAGAGCTACAGAACCAGAATCAAAATTAGAAACCAATGGCAAACAGGATTCATGATTATACGGTAATAGCACATCTTCTCCTCTAAGTGCTGGTTGCTGAGAAAACAAATTCCCAATTGGTGTTATAAACACACTAGCACTAATGATTAAGAAGTCTGAGGATCTTTGCAAAGAAAATGCACAGCCCTGTGCATGAAGATTCTATTGTTAAACTCTCAACATCAATATGAATACTCCTCTGCAATGAGCCTAGTACGGGTATGAGAGACTGAAGGATCTCTCTCCCCAGATGCCATTTCAGATGCCTTCACTCAGCACCAGAAATTCTGTGAAATCAGCAACTTTTTAAAGAGAGGGAGACTTAACATCAGGAAGAGCTATAGTTCTCTAAAAGAATCCTAAAGAAATTTCTTCTTACCTTGGCTTCCTCCCAGAGTGGCTAGCTGAAAAGCTTCTTCAAGAGTTAGTCCCGTTTCATTCACTTTATTGATCTGAAGGCAACTGGATGCCATCATTGTTTTCCTGATGGCATCAAGCATAGAAGCTGAATATCCACCAGCAACATCTAGAAGAGATCAGACTCTTAGAAACAAGCTTTGGGAATAATTCTCTGGGTTAAACTTCTATGATCTTTAATTAAATGTTACAAACAGATGTGTTAAACACAGAAAGTTTTACTGCCAAGCACTGTCTCTGAAAGTGTAATTCCTAATAAATGTGCTCTCACAGATGTCAGGTAAATAGAACACAACTCACAGTATCAGAAACCTGAAAAGTTGTTGTTCAAGCCCTGTTTACTCTCACAACAGAAAGAGAACGTTCTTCATTGATTTTGGTTTTCTTTTTAAACACTTTTAGAACCAGCTCTAGATTTCAGTACGCTAGACTTTACTAGTCTAGAGGAAGTGAAAAAACAAAAGCAGGTCCATAAGCTGGAGACATGCTGTCCTTTAAATACAAACAAGTAGGCACATTTTTGCATCCCCCAGTGGTTTCCAAAAGAAATCATTTTTACAGTAAACTACTAACCTGTGCCAAGGCCAAGTTTCACATTGTTTTTCAGGACTTTTTGCACATTTAAGACACCACTGCGCAACCTGGATTGGAAGAAGAAATGTGTTCTGCATGAAACATGCAGAGAAAGTTCAGGAAGAGTAAGGCTGCAGAGCTGTTCATGACACAGGATATCAGAACGTGTGCAATAGATTTGGTTTATTAAACTGGGCCGGAACATTTGCATTCCGATACCTGAAAGATGGGGTTTAAACATTTAAAACAAAGGCAGTTTTTCTGAGTTAAAATCTCCCAGTTTTATAGTTATTTGCTGAAAACAAACTTTCAGTATACCCGTGAAAAAGTTCAAATATGGTGTAAAATATATTCCAGGAGATAGGAAGTCACATCATGAGATTCAGTGAGTCAACACAAACAAGATATTGATTATGTTAAAAGCAAAATTACTGTTAACATTTAGTACAGTATACTGGCTGGATACCACACAATATCTCATTTCTGCTTAACAGAAAAAAGACTATATAGCACATTCCCATTTCCCCAAAACATATGCATACTTTGGAAGGGAGATGGCCTGAATTCTCAATTGATAGAACAGTCATAAGAAATTAAGATTAAAGAAATAAATATTTATTTATATACAGAGAGACAGATATGTATATGACTATGCTGAAAGATCACAAGTCCAGGTACATGCAGAAGTGGAGCATGAATGGTCATGCTCAATCCAATATGTCACTTCTGGTGGAACAGAATAGTATATATAGTATATATATAGAATACGTAGCAGCTGTGTAATATTAGGCTGAACTCAGGGTACTATGTGAACAACAGCTTGATTTAATTGTACACATCTTTTTCTTAACTTACAAAAAATTAGAATTGGGACAATGTGAAATTGCAGCTCCACGAAGACTAAAAAGTTTCAGCTCTTCTTCAGAAAGATAACAGGCATGAGCCATCACTGTCTAAAGAAAAACAGAATCACCAATTTAGTCAATATTGCATTTATTTCAGAGCCTGTGATTTTTGCTGCATCGCCTTTAATAGCCAAAAGGACACCTGTTACCACCAAGGGAAATTAATGCACTGCTCAAATGAAACTCTTGAAAGGGGAGAAGCTCTCATTAACTTCAGCACGCCTGACGTATCCACACTCTCAGCTTTTTTTTTCATTTATTAACCTACAAAGATAGGGTGCTGACTCCTGCAGTGACTGCTGTGACCTAAAAGCTTCCAGGAACAAAAGCAAGAATTCCCCAGTTGCCCTAATGCTGCAATAATCTAATGATTTATATTTTGTAGCTAACACAGATTTTAAGTACTGGGGCTAGGAACGCAACAGACAGAATGGAAGCTGTACATACTTTTACATGTTTCCCATTGTCTCTCCAAAGGTTTTGGCCCAGGCATACATACATATGGAATATTAATGGAATATATATATATATCTACACATATATACATATATATGGAATATTCTTTAATAAAAGAATCTAATATTTATGCAACTGATTAATGGCTTTTCTTTCTTAGCCTGCATAACCGACTGGAAAAATAAGATCACAAGCAGTATACACAAAAGACAGAAATATAGGATAGGATCATTTAAAAATAGGACATAAACCAATTATTTCTAGATAAATGTAATTGCAATTACCTCATATGCCAAATGCCTACTCAAAAAGAAAAGCAAGAGCTCTGTTAGACCTTGCAATCTGCCAATAACAATGAGAACAGCACAGGGCTTGTTTCCTGAGCATCTCCTAATAGCACTCTAGCTATCTCCCCACTTACCTATCTCCCTACTTATCAAGCTACAATGTCCTTTAAAATGCAATGGGAATAGCCACATCTTAAGGACATACATATTGGCTGCTGACGTGTATCTCTGCTGATCTGTACTCTTTTTCAAAAAGAAGGAACTATTTCACCACAGCTCTGAAAAACATACTTTCAAAACAGCAACAACAACAAAAAAATATTGTTGCCTTAGTTTTGGTGGTGGAGGAGGAGGAAATGACTGCAGTTTTGTTATTATGCTTGTGTTAATCGAATGCCTGAAAGCACTGGTAACCCTGATTTTCAGTGACTTTTGAGAGTTACATATACAAAAGTCTGACAAAACGAAAGCCTGGTTTTGCAGAGCTAATAATTCTCTTTAAGATACCGAGGTAACAAATCAGCAAGCACAGGACTGCATGAGAGATCAAAAGTTAATACTGTATACATATTAGTCAATACCGTATTGTCAGATGAAAAGGACTGTAAATAAGTAACTTACTGGGATATAATTTCAAAGAATGAAATGCGAGTTCAATAGCTAATTGTCAAGGAGATCCGAACTGCCCTTTGTGCCTCTGGAAATTCTTTCCTAAAATTTTAAATCCATTTGACTGATGTTTCGGCACTCTGACTGTAGTTAACCTGTTCATAATCACTCTTGCATGGGCTCTCCACTGCCTAATAAGCACTAATAAGGGCCTGGCACTCCAACCTGTACTTAAGCGGGGGCTGGTATCAAATCTGTTTTCATTTATCTCACCAACATAAAGACTTAATGAATTTCAACTCTTCAGGCCACTGCGCCTCTTAACACTTGGTAGATTCAGCCAATAAGAGCACTTCTGAAGTCAGAACAATAAAGCGTACCTATGTGTGAGGTTCACACACAGAACACAAAGACCTGCTTTTCTGTAGGAAACTGCCAAAAAATTAAGCTGGTCCTACCATTACACCATAGAATAAATCTTCCAGTGTGCAAGAACTTTGTAATGCAAGGCCCAACTGGGTACTGCCCAAGAATTGCCAGCTCCTACGGTACCAACTTTACCTAGTTTTCTTCTAACCCCACTGTCCCAATTCTTTTTGGAGTCCTTGGAAAATGGATCAGGAAGCATAAAATACCTTTATTGTCCATCTACCCTAAAATGGTTAGGAAAAGTGTGAGCTTGTCTAAAGTTCCAATAACTTGCCCAACATCTGTGCAACAAAGAACATAGATAAACCATTTACTTTAACCTAAACAACAGAATCACAGAATAGTGGACCTTGAAGCTCATTTAGTTCTAATCCCTCTGCCATGTCAGGGACACCTTCCACTAGACCAGATGTCACTGACCTTGAAAAAAACAAATAGAAACTTTTCAGGTACCTACAGTTAACCACCATATTGTTTACATAAATCTAAGCTATGCTGTGGAAGTTTTTATGCAGCTACCTTGCTGGTAAGCAGCTTGTTTTTATCATATAATTCAGTGTAATTCTGGTAGGCAGGAAACATGTTCTCCACAAGTTTGAGTTCTTCTTCATTTTCACTTATGTGACTCTGCAATAAGAAAATACACAGCAATGAGTGTTTCAAATAGCACTGAACCTGGCATTACAACCTTCTGAGCAACCTACTGTGCTAAACATATAATGACAGAAAGTAGTATTTGTAAAGCTTACAGTCAGATCTAGTCCTTGGCTTTCTTTATTGGAGAGGTCCTTGGGACCCAGAGGAGAACCTCCATTTGTTTCTTTAAAAGTGAAATGAGATGGTATGCCTTGATTGTCCGTCACAGCAGTTTGGTGACATGATGGCCCACTTTTATTTGGCAAATTTCAATATAATAAATAAAATAATACAGATAAGCATGAAGTAAAAGAGAAAACCAGCCTATCACACAGTGCACCCTCGGATATAGGTAACTGCTCCATGTATCTTCAGATAGGCTGATTAATTCTTGGTCTGATGAAATAAAAATCTGACCCTCCTATATTCCCACTGGAGCATACATTTTCAAAATTCCTACTTTGAAATGATAAAAAATCCTAATGTAGGACAGGTTTAAAACAGAATATGCTTAGAACTGTGTAATCAAAAAAGAAACATCTTGAACTTTCAACAGACCTGACCACTTTTGAATTTGTCTTTATTAGACAGAGGAACTTCATCAGACAGAAAATCCTACAGCAATGCCAACAATGTTAAACAAGAGATGAAGTGAGTATTCTTTTATCTACTGAAATGTGGTCTGCACAGAAGCAGCAGAAGGCAGAGACAGATGTGGCAACCTGGGACTAGGGGACAGCAACGAATAGCAAACCCATGGGTTGTTCTAACCTACAGTACCAGATGCTGGTCTTCTAGTGACCATATGCTGTGGCTTGCTGAATTGTTCATCCTTCCACCGATGAGCTTTCTCATTTCCTGTGCAGGTCACAGCGTTCTTGTGGAGTTCCATTAATAAATTCAGAGGAATGTAAAAGACAGACCCCAAGAATGTGATTTAAGTATTTTCCTGGCATTATGAAAACTCCCTGATCCGTATGCTACCTATCCAAACTATTTAAATTGGATACAGAGCTCTTGCAGGTTACCTGCACATGAAGGTCACGAGCCTGTGCTAAATCGCCAAGCGCACAAAGCAAATCCTCTGTGCAGGAAGGGCCAAAGCGGGGAGTTATTACAGGTTGTACCCTTGGATACTGAAAATATTAAAAAGACATATTAGGGATTCTACCTCTATATATCAGTATACAAGCATTTACACAGCAACTATATTTTGCTCCATTGCTATTGCTTACTGCATCCTTGCCAACTCACACTGTAAAGTCATTTACTTATTTTTATTAAAAATTTCACTACTGAAATACAGAATCAAAGCGATGAATGACCATATGCTTTTCTGAGTCCCACTTCTGTGAGTATCAAAGATTCAGTGATTCAAAACTGAAGAGTTCTTGCTTGATCTTCTCCTATCATTATAGCAACAAACATTTCTAGACGGGAAGATTAGCGGTAGCAACAGATACGTTATTCAGTAGAGAAGAAGACACCAAGACGAGCTACAGATGTTTACCTTACACCTTGCACTTATGGATTAAAATTTTCATAAAAAACAGACAACAGCATTACAAGTCTGCTTTCAGTCGCAGGAAATAGTTGTGCATGTGGCACCATTAAAAGACACTATATGATAACTTGGTTTGTAGTTTCTTATACCATCTTCCTGATACAAAGAGCTCAGGTCTTCTCCATATTAGCCAATTTAGTAATACATATGATTTAGACATGAAACTTATGCTCTTGAATATTTTGAGACACAAAAATCAACAAATTAAGCCATTAAAAAAAAAAAAGGTTGTTACAAAAGGTGTATCTGATTGTAATATGTACGGAGTGTCAATTCTGTATTTACATCCCAGGAGAGTAAACCTGAATTTCTTTAGAAACACACTGGAAGACATGTGCTGGCCCAAGATACTAATTTGGTAATGGGTTAGCAACTGTACTGTAAACACACTGATTTCGGCTGGTGAGAACTTCTTTTCACTGGTCTATTTATATACCACAGAGTGAGAGACTGTGGCTTTCGGCAGAAAATTTTCTTTCTAGGAAGCCAAATCTATTTCAAAGTTGAAGCACAGAACATTACTCTGCTGTGCTCTCACCACTGAATATACACTGCTGCAAGTCCATTTCTCAGCAACATCCTTTCCAACCCTAACTATTCTATGACTCTATGAACATGGCTAGCAGAACATTTTTCAGACTGATGACATCTCTCTGCTACACCAAAAGATGTATATTTATTGACTTGTCACTAAGCAGTGTTTGCCAAAGGGATTAACTATTTCATATATTTACATGGAATTTCCTGAATACAGAAGTGAATAAAGAAGAACTCTACTTACTTTCTTTTCCAGTAGTTCTTTAACAAACCTGGAAAAGGGCAGAAAAAAATCTGTTAGAAGCCTATTACCTGTGCTATAAGTTATGACAATATCTACTTAGATACCTTGTTAAGTATTTCAGACATTTTTTACAGAAAGTTGGGCCAGATTCTCAAATGAAACAAAAAGAAGCAATACAGTGAAGTCAGGATAGTTACACCAAATTATGCTAGTTGTGAATTTGGCCCTAAATATTCAGAATCTTTTTCATTTGCAGTAATTAGCATTAGGCATGTGGTAATTGTTCTGAGTTGTCACTGAAAACCAAATACATGTTACATTAAATTCATTGAAAACATAATTGTAAGCTACAGCTGCAACACTAGAGAAAAAAAAATTGTCCATGAACCTAAATTACAGCATTAAGCATAATCTATTATTTAGAATCCTATTTTTAAAAGATGCTGCAACATTTTATGCTCACTTACAGCAGTTGCATATGTCTTCAGTCACTTACAAGACCCTTGCTTTTCTGGAAATGCTTATAATAATGTTAGCATATAGATATCTACCTTACAGAAAATACAGTATAGATTTACTTACTTTGTTGAATAAAAGAAGCTTCCTCAGAGACCTCTAGGTAAAAACCCCAAGCAGTCAATACAGATAATGCAGATGAGCAAATAAAACTTCCTCTGACTTTGCAAGGAAGAAATTCTTTGAAAATCCATATGCACAGTGTATACAAACAATTTCCAGAAGCCTGTTTGAGATTGTTTGTGGAGAGGATCTCTGTGAATTCTTATGCCATAGTTATATGTAGAAAAACCTGCCATTTTGTTCACAATAAATGCTGAATCAAATTTGTCAAATATCTTCTGGAGGCTAGACTCACAATACCGAGGTGGTGCTACATCAGCAGCTAGAAGGAAGAAACCTAAGCTCAACCTCCACAATGACTGAAAAAACTTGAGCCCACCATCTGACTGTCAGAGCCAAAACGTAATGTGAATTAGATATCATCTGTCTGTCTCTCCTCTCATTGATTCACCTGATATAGTAATAAAAGATTGACTGGAGCAGAAACTGTAACACAAAGTACAACTCTCAGATGATAATCCAAAATCTCCTGAAACAGACGGCTGTTTTCATTCTTCTTTACATTCTCTGAAAAGTGTCAGCATTGTTTCAAAACTGAAATACCTTTCTTTAAATACCCTATGCTTTCTTGGCTTATGTACTTCATTATAAGGAAAGAAGCTCAGATTCAAACCACTGTCTTCTGTAACTTTAGAACAGATTTGAACATGGGTCATCTTTCCAGATGACTACAACTATTACAACTATTATAATGTATATAGTAGAGTGCAAATTATTAATACTACATGTTTTAAAATGGCTTTAAACATAAACACTGCTATAAATCCATGACTATTTCTAACTTTTACTTGTATTCTTCTAGCATGATTTGCAAAACTAAGGTAGCAACTTCACAGAAGTGTAGCAAGACCTTTATATTACTGTTTCAAATATCATTCTCTTTCAGCATGATACTTGAAACACTTATTCAAGTTAAGAAATAATACCATGAGAAATGCTGTATGCCTGCTTAAGCATTTTCTGAGCATGGATATGAAACATAAGGGTAACCTAAGACAGCAGGCTGCCATTCTCCAGTCTTGGATCCCCTCTGCCATGTGCATTGCATTGATTTTATTATCTTTCATTCTCTCAGCTGCCAAGTTAGAGTAATTTCACCGATGCTATGCTGTAGAAGATAAGAACCACAGCATGCTTGAAATAGGGTACATGAAACCTGGCTCTTACAATCTGAATAAAGTTTATCCTAAATGGGGGAAGAAGTAGCTCAGAAGTTAATGGGAGTGAAGGAACTGATTGCCACCCCACCATCACATATCAGGTCACATCACCTCCAAACACAGAGCTATGAAGGGAAAAAAGAAGGCAGAAAACAGACAACCACCTACACGTATTCTTTGCAAGCCCCAGAGCTGCAGCTTTTTCCTTTCTTTGGAAGAGCTACAGAGAAACTGCTTGGGCTGTGTGGCAACCGCAGAAATTGCCAGAACTGTAGGAAGCAATGCCATTAGAAGGAAAAAATCCTGTTCCTAATAAATTCACACCTGTAAGTTCTTCAGTCAGATTCACATTCACTTTTCAGATGGATAAGAAAAGTCTTATTTCTAAAGGTTACGCCATCAATTTAATCGCCTCACCTTTCTGTCTCTTGGACAGAGTCTTCAGTAGTCTCTTTGTATTGTGGCACACTGTCATTCATATCCATGCAGACTTTTCCAACAAATGCTCGTTGACCAAATTTATCTGGTGAGATCCATAAAAGAATAAAACTCAGATTCACTTGTTCTCAAAAACTGCTATCAAAGCCTGTACTGAAATCAAAATAGCAAATGCCACCCCAGCAAGTTTCATTTTAGATGAACAGAATTTATCTTTTCTTATCTTTAAGTTGGGACCATCCCTGTGACTCTTAAGGCTAAAAAGGAAAGAGAGGAAAAAAAAAACCATTTTTTTCTTCCACACTAGTACTCAAATTTTTAATGTTCTAATTGAGGATGAGATTACTGTAGTTTAACCACAACCAGAATTCATAATGGTTGTACCTGAAGGTGACTGCTCTGAAGTAGAGGATGAGAAACACAAACACCAAAGTACAGTACAGTACAGTAGCTGAAATAGAAGATGACCCTGAGCTGAGAAAAGGCACAAAGACCTCAGCAAACCATTTCTTCTTATGAGGTTCCTAACATGCCTTCTACATGCAGTTGGATGGAGAAAATTACCACCACTACTTCTAGCACCCTTTCCTGAGATTTATCCATACTAAGACCAGGAATGCATGCATAAGACTTAAAAGGAATGCATATAATGTTCAAATCTAAGCTTTTAAATGTACTTGTAAACTAGATCTCTTTTGCCCACTTTTACTGTCTGAGTTGTTGAATACAACAGCTTTAAAGTTTCAGGTTCTCATACAAATCAGAACGGGAATTTTTGATGGACACTGAAATATTCATTAAATTGCTCTGCTATGGGAGCTGGCTGAGACTTGAGAAATCCTGCAAGAATCACAACACTTTCGAGCAGAAGATATATGCACTGGTGAACAAGAGGGGAGGGGTAAGATCCTGATGCAACTCCTGTTGTTACAGTTTCTGAGGGTGTTTGGAAACTTTTCATGTTGATTCTCAACTGAAACTTCAGAGCATCAGGAAATAAATGCACTGACTGCACCTCTTGTCATTCAGCCCTTTAACCCTCAAACAGCAAAAGGCTAAGAAAGCAGAAAACTGGAGCTGAAGAGCAACTTCAGCAAACTTAAGCTCTGCCAGCAGCTGATTTGAAAGTGAAGAAACTAGCAGAAACAACAGTAGGAGAGGGGCAGTTAAGCTTCACTAAGGGGAAATCCTGCCTGAGTGATTTGGTGGCCTTCTATAATAGGGCTACAGAACTGATGGGTCAAAGCAGTTGATATCATCTACTGGACTTGTGCAAAGCATTCAACACTGTCCCACAGGACACCCTTGTCTGAGAGGCATAAATTCGATGGATGGACCACTCAATGGGTAAAGAACTGGCTGGGTGGCTGCACGCAAAGAGTTGTGGTCAAAGGCTTAGTGTCCAACTGGAGACTAGTAATGAGTGGTGTCCCCCAGGGATCGGTGCTGGGACTGGTCTTGTTCAACATCTTTGTTGCTGACATGGACAGTGGGATTGAGTGTGCCCTCAGAAAGTCTGCCAATGACACCAAGCTGTGTGGTTTGTTGGATACACTGGAGGGAAGGAATGCCATCCAGAGGGACCTTGACACACTTGTGAGGTGGGCTGATGCCAACCTCATGAAGTTTAACCATGCCAAGTGCAAGGTCCTACACCTGGGTTGGAGTGATCCCAGGCACAGCTACAGGTTGGGCAAAGAGGAGATTCAGGGCAGCCCTGCGGAGAAGGACTTGGGGGTGTTGGTTGATGAGAAAATGAACATGAGCCAGCTTCAGTGTGCGCTTGCAGCTCAGAAAGCCAACCATATCCTGGGCTGCATCAAAAGGAGCATGACCAGCACATTGAAAAAGGTGATCCTGCCCCTCTACTCTGCTCTCGTGAGACCTCACCTGGAGTATTGTGTGCAGTTCTGGTGTCCTCAACACAAAAAGGACATGGAGCTGTTGGAACAAGTCCAGAGGAGGCCACGAGGATGATCAGGGGACTGGAGCACCTCCTGGATGAAGACAGGCTGAGAAAGTTGGGGCTGTTCAGCCTGGACAAGAGAAGGCAGCCTTCCAGTATCTGAAGGGGGCCTATAAGGATGCTGGAGAGGTGCTCTTAATCAGGGACCATAAAGATAGGACAAGGGGTAATGGGTTTAAACTGAAACAGAGTGAGTTCAGATTGGATATAAGGAAGAAGGTCTTTACTTTTTGGGTGGTGAGGCACTGGAACAGGTTACCCAAAGAAGTGGTAAATGCTCCATCCCTGGCAGTGTTCAAGGCCAGGTTGAACAGATCCTTGAGTGACATCACTTAAGTGTGTGCTGTCCCTACTCATAGATTGGGGTTTGGAACTAGATGATCTTGAGGTCCTTTCCAACCCTAACCGCTCAATGATTCTATGATTCTATGACAGATAAAATGAACAAAGAAAATTTAAATAAATCATTAGTAGAACAAGAGATCGCTAGCAAGTCTAAAACTCCTAAGCTCAGTTTCCTTCAACTAACACAGTCTGCCCGATATCCTTTAAAACTCACTTTAAGCCTTACCGATGATTTCAGCAAGAAGAAGAGAAGTATCCGTATAAATTGTCGCAAAGTAGCAAGCTGTAGTCGTGCCATTCTTTAGAGTTCGTCTCTATAAAAAGAAATCAACTGTTTCAACTGTCTGGAAAAAAAAGACAGCCAAGCTGCCAAAATGCAGAACAGGCAGTCTGATTTCAAACTGCAAGAACATTAAGTTATTTTGAAATTGTGCAGTGAGCTGAGAAAGTAAAATATAGATTTTTAATTTCATAATAGCCTTTTTTAAGTCTGAGTGTTCATAAATACAAAAACTCCTCTTCCAAATTTATACAGGATTTCCACAATGGCTAAACCCATAAAAACCATTCTATATATCCTTCAGTCAAACTGGAAACAAATTCTGACTTATATTTAGAAATACAACCAGTCTTTTATGTTTTTTCATGGTCGTGAAAGGCTCTCCAATTTTCACTGTGAAGCACTGTTTACCTACTGCTAGCAAAGCAAGGCTTCTGGGGAAAAAGAAGTGGTTTTCATTCGGTCACCTGATGTGGCTGGTAAAAATATCTGTACTTGCATGTACAACACCCCTTTGTTATAGCTGAATACAAAGGAATAAACTTCAAGGTAAAAGTAAGCTGAGAACAACTCAGAATGTAATTCGATTATTGAATTATATCATTTGAAAGGAGAGGCTGGTTGATACCTGCTCATGTTACTTTGGGAGCACATAAACAGTAAATGAAGAGCCATATAAAGGTACATTAAGTCATGATGGAATTTATAGCATCACTTGACTAGACTTGAGACTAATGCATACTCTATTGACTACCCATCCGTCAAACAGGTTTAAGTACATTTTCGGATTCTGGCTACAATGTAATTTGAGAAATCTTTAAAATATTTTTAAATGAGATAGAAGAGACAACTTTTGAGAATGGTTAGAGCTAATTGTTTTTACAGACATGAAGGCAAGCTCTCTTTTGTTTACAATATTCAAATTAAAGCACGTATTTAAAAATGTGTTTTTAAGGGTTTCTAAAATGAGTCTCAAAAATAACAATGTCATTAAAGAAGCAAAATATTTTGGTCTTTCCTAGCTTTTAAACCCTAAGATTCTCTACTTCTGGATTCCTAACATCATTGTTAAATTAAGCCTAAAAACATTCTGTTTCCAAATCATCAGCTTGAAGAATTTCCTTACCTAAAAGTGGACCACAGGAGGTTCCAGGTATAATATGGTAAATGCCACCTACTTTGTTTCTTTGACAAAGTGTAGAAAGTCTTTATCGGAAACAGAATTTTGATTTGAAAAATTCACTAGTTTTTCATTACAACTCCAGAATTACAAAGATACATATAAAATAGTATCTGCTTCTTGCAGGTTTATTCCTATTTCTAACAGTTTTAGACAAATGCAAGGGAAATTATGCTGGCCAAATAATTTAATCTGTTGAAGATATTTCAGTCCACATATTAAAGGATACATTTCCTTTAAGCACAGAATCAGTATGGTACAGAATCAGTGTACCTGCTTCTCTTTCATCAAGTGGAATTTGACCTTAAGGCCTTTATATTGCTCAAAACCAGCTTAGCTCAAACACATTTTTATGCCACAACACCACTGACAGACTTCATCTAAAGCCTCTACAGTGACAATCCTGTTACAAAGACCTCAAATGTGGAAACATCTTCCTTAATTACTTTAGAGCACCCCAGATTTGTTGTCTGTGAGAAGCATCTTCTCTTACATGTCGCCTTTGCAGAAAAGGAAATATCCTCCAATTTTTAATTTACGGGTTTTTTTAATACATTTTGTTATTTCTACACCTGCTGGCTATACTCATACAGTGTTATTAAATGTTGGTCATTGCACTCAGGTATCAGAAAAGATGATATATAATTTTGTTGTTAACCATGGGATTAAATGAACTGTTTTATCAGCAACAACAGAACAAGACTGGAACTAGTAGGAGACAATCTTGGCTGGCATTAGAACAGTGGCCGTACTGTTGGTTTTATCTAGTTTTCATGACATTAAAACATGCTCTACTATTTCTAGTGACCTTCTGAAAGCTTACATGTATTTCACAAATATGAATATCATCAAGTCAGTCAATTATATTTGCAGTACTTACAACAACTCTGGTGTACACTTCTTCTGCAAAGTCACTGTCATTGTATTTGGCTTCTGTTGGGAATGTGTAGGTAGTCAACCACTGCAAAAGAGGTAGATCTACTCTTGTACCAGCAAATGAATACTGGGGAGCATGAATGTGTGTATCAACCATTCCTGGCATGAAGAATTCACTAGGGCAAGAAAAGAAAACAGTAATAGTCAAAAATGTTAATAAATTTTCCACAGAAAGTAGTTTTGCTTTAAACAGTGTTTGAGGAAAATCCACCAGAGTAAATGGCAAGTACAGATCAGTCTTTCAGCATCGGCCTATCAATTGCTACTGCACCTCTATCCATACTCCTTTTACAGTATAAAGCAGTTGAAGAATTAACTTTTATACAGACTTATATATAGCTAACAGGGAAAACAATGTGAGAGCATGATGAATCCATCTATCTTTAATAACACTAAATATCAACAAATAAAACCAAACTGACTTCATAATAACTAAAATGGTTCAAGCTTAAAACCCACCTGATAAAGAGAGGATTTGGGCACAGTCTTGCTTGCTAGTATGGCTATATTTGGAATACATTAGAACATTATATTTACAAAATTGTATCTTTCTATATCTCAGTTTTCCTCTAAATATGTCTCTGTATATTCAATCTAGGAATTTCAAGGTTTAATGGAAGAACAGTCACCATGTCTACAAACGCAGACACAGACACCTGTGGAAAAGATCTCTACTGAATACCTGGACAGGAAAGGCATCTTTACAATGGAACTGTAATATTGTTTGTTGTCATGTAGTGTTCATGCAATAACAGGGGTAAATATATCAACACTCTGATGGAACTTCATACAGTATAAAATTTTTCACAATCTTCTGCCCTTCTCCCTGGCTACTGAATGAACAGTGATTTAGTCTCTTTGTACTTTCCCTTCTTCCTGATTTCCTGCATGCTAGAAATGCTGAAAGATGTTTCACAACCTGATCTAAATTCCCAGCACCATCCATTTTCCTCAGGCTATTTCAAGTGAAGAAAACATCTGATGACTCACATACACTGTATGATTGGCCTTCCAACAAAGCATACATGTTTTTTAACAGCTGAACACTAAAAGAGTGCTGCAGCTCTAAATTCTAATCCACCAGTGGTTTACACTTGTATAGTTTACAGCTGCTACATGCAAAGCATTACAGGTGCAATCCAAAGCTATTTCACTTCACCAGAAAGGTGGGGGATTACACTGGCTGAGGAAAAAAGAAACACTCAAGCTCCAGTACAGTTCGAAATCCAAGTCTCTGTGTTCAGAAAGTTTAAATAGTCTAACTTTATTAGAATTTATAAGAGACTGTCAAAGGCCAAGCAAGTACCTTATGTCTGTAGTGTTAGTGGCATCTGTATTTGCCAAGTCTAGAGTTTTGAGCTAGTTAGGCACAGCCTGTTGCTAAAAAAATGGATATAAAATGTAGTTTCAAGAAAGAACATCATTTACTTGTGTAAGCACAGAAGAGGTCATGTATGACAGCTACATATGGCATTTTGTCCCATGCAGTGTAAATCAGCCAGTACAATTCAGCCATGGCTGCAGTCACAAACCAAGGAACACAAACAACCCATGGACTGTCCACCTTCCAAGTCCCATCCAAGATGGAGGCAATTCGTGGGTTAAGAGCTCTCACAGAGCTGAAAGGGAGTTTTGTCCATGAGACTGGACATAATGTGAGCCCTGCCAAAATGTATTCACAGAGACTTGCATTACTTCACTCAGAATAAACTCCATTAGCTGAAATTAATCTAAACAAAACACATACTGGTTACTCAGTTCTCTTATGTCAGATGTTTTGAACCCCCACTTCCTAGCCAGTTGCTCTTGCTGATCAGTTTGCTCCAAAAACACAATCTAGAAGAAAGAAAACATAGTTAGATATTTTAAAGCTGTATCCTTCATCAGCTTTACACAAAGGCAAAATGAATCACATCTTAAAATAGATTTTCCACACTCACTACAAAGGTTATAGTTTTGCACTGAAATACTTGTTCTGCTTAACTATCAAGTATGATTTTGAAATGCCTACTCACAATACAGTGAATAACTGCACCCACTTTGTAAGGAAACGATTCATTCTCAAGTGATGAGACTCAAGCAATAATACCCAAGTAAAGAATTCAGTGTCCACTGCTGTTCCTGTAACATATGTTAGCAGTGTGGTTGTTTGTTGTGGAGGTGTATGGCAATTACAGGATTCAGCACCAGCAGGGCCAAATTAATTGTTTTGCCTAGGACTGACTAGCACTGAGCTAAGAATTTCCTAATTTTCTGCTCATGTTGTTAATGTCGGGGTTTTGTTTGCTTGGGTTTGCTTTTTGTTTTGGTTTTGATTTTTTCTTTCTTTTTAATTTTATTTCTGAAGTGTTTGGGAAGGGAAAAGTGAGGAGGAAAAAGTGAGTCTGTTTGTTTTCCAGAACAGACTTCAAGCATGCCTGAGATCTTCATTTGTTTCAAAAAAAACTACAATCTGGAGCCTAACTCAGCCCCATTTGACTCTTGGAGGACACTGACACTACTGCTGCTGAGTTTCTGTTGCCAAGTCAGGATTTTAGCACACTTTATTTTTAAATGGCATGGTATTTTAATCTGCAACATGATGCTTGGCAGCTGAATCCTCAATTGTTTAATTCTCTGGTCTGGCAATAACAGGCACAACTCTCCAAGAAAGAGCGGAGAATCTAGGAACTGCAATGCCCACCACAGGCTCCAGGTGGGATCTGAGCTCCCACAACACTTAAAGAGAGCAGATAAAGGACCCTGCCGCCTATCCCTGCAAAAGACTGTCTATTCTGGGCTTCCAGGAATTCTTGCCTAACCACAGTTTCTGCCAGAAAACAACTCATGGACTTCTAACTCTCTTGGTGTAAAAGCTCATTCCTTTAAGTTCAAGGGAGTACTCTTGCTGCTACTGGTATCCTTCTGCTCTTGCGAAGATTCCCACGTTGAGGGCATCTATCACCTTCATGACAGCAGTTATACTATGAGGCAGCAATTAAAAAATCATGTAAAGGCAAGATCAGATAGTTGTAAAAAGGTGGTAGGAAGGAACCTAGGAGAAAGATCAAGAGAACCAGAAGAGCACTGCTTATCAGTTACTTGCATGCCCTTTTTTATGTGTATGACAAAACCTTTTGCATTTTCTACCTTTTTCTATAGAGAAAAATAAGGAAAGGCAGCTAAGCTGTATCCAAGAAGGTTTTGGCTGCTTACCTTGTAAATGTACATATGGCTTATATGATTTACATTGTCTAAAGAGTAGATGTTTAAAATTTTTAGTCACCAAAAAAAAATTAAAATTATACCTTATAAATAAATACTACACTAGCAAAAATTGCAAGAATATTGTAGTCCATTAATACTTCTTATAAAGCAGCATCTCTCCTTCTAAAGAGGAATATATCCAGCTTAATTAGCTATATATGTATGAAAAGGGCTTAGACTACAGACCTACAGAAATTTCTGATGAGGAATAAAGAAAATGTCACTCTGGAGCTAAAATCAAAATGAATGCTGAATGAGTATTGTTAGAGCTGCAGAGAAAAAAAAAAAAAAAAAAAGAAAAAAAAAAGGGGAAAAAAAAAAAAAAAAAAAAAGGAGAAAAAAAAAAAAAAAAAAGGAGAAAAAAAAAAAAAAAAAAGGAGAAAAAAAAAAAAAAAAAAGGAGAAAAAAAAAAAAAAAAAAGGAGAAAAAAAAAAAAAAAAAAGGAGAAAAAAAAAAAAAAAAAAAAAAGGAAAAAAAAATGGGGAAAAAATAAAGGAGAGAGAAACATGAAACACCAGATGGCAAATTCTGGGAACAAGTGTTGCCATGGGAAAGAAGTGGCTATTATATGCTCTTACAGTGCATATAAATAAAACACTGTAATCGTGGAAGCATAAAGAGAATATGTTTCAAGGGAGATAACACAGGGAATCAACCTTAAACTTGACACCTTGTCCATTACTGTCAAATGCTGCAATGGATGAATCAGCAAGACATCTATACTCATTGCAAACAAACTTCCCAACAGTACTCCTTGGTTACCTAGGAGATGTTCCCCATTGCTTTAGCATGTTTTTGTTATGGCCACCTTTCCAACACTGAATGCTTTAAGGTCTTTAAGGTTGAACATGCATGAATATTTGCTTGCACATTCAAGTGCAAGCATTGGTCCTTTACATTAGTTCTAGGCCTTAACACTGTTAAAGCAAGAAAAAACCTCTATGGCAGAGTCACTAGAGCCACAAGAAGCGCACAGGCAAGACTTCAGCTTGTAAAGAAGGAAGTAAAGGAGACCAACCAATGCTTTGGCAAAGTTGGATCACATAAGCAGTAGCAATGACTGCTAACACTAGCACACAAATAGTTCATGTAGTCCTGGTATGTTACCTGTGTGATGGTGCTAAAGAATCCAAAGATAAGGAGCTGACACCTCCCTACCCTCGTGCCTAGCTCAGGCCTCTTTTATTCCCAGGTATAGAATCACAGAATCAACTAGGCTGGAAAAGACCTTTAAGATCAAGTCCAATGGTTATCCCAGGACTGCCAAGTCCACCACTAAACTGTGTCACTAAGGGCCTCATCTACACAGTATCTGAATGCTTCCAGGGAGGGTGACTCCACAAGCTGGCTCATGTTAAGCCGTCCATCAGCATCCCCAGGTCCTTTTCCTTTGAGCAGCTTTCCAGCCACTCTTCCCAGGCCTGTAGCATTGCATGGGGTTGTTGTGGCCCATGTGCAGGACCCAGCACTTTGCCTTGTTGAACCTCACACAGTTGGCCACAGCCCACTGATCCAGCCTGTCCAGAGTCCTCTGCAGAACCTTCCTATCCTCCAACAGATCAACACTCCTGCCCCACTTGATGTCATCTGCAAATTTACCGCCCAAAGCTCCTCCATCAATGCATGGTTGGTCCACTAAGGTACACAGCAGCCCTGATGCAATGAAGTCTGAATGCCTCCAAGCACCACAGTGCAAATAACTTTGCTCCCAGAAGAATGGAAAATGAATGTTACTGGCTGGAGAAACACACAGGTTTGGGTTCGGGTTGTTTTTCTTTTTTTTTTTTTTTTTTTTTTTTTTTT
>NDXB01015456.1:120242-145055 GCA_002631895.1 Agapornis roseicollis | reverse complement strand
TTAAAAAAAAAAAAAAAAAAGCAAAAAAAAAAAAAAAAAAAATGCCAAACATGCCAAAAGATTTTGCTGATAACCTTGTTTGCAGTTCCCACAAGACACATGGGATTAATCAGTACACTTGCTAGATTTTACCTCTGACCATGCTAAGACAGAATAGAGCAAAACTTGTGTCTGCTATTGCTAAAAGAGGCTTATGGCGAACAAATTAGACTAGGACTTAGAGTACTTGCCTGAGTACTCACTAAAAGAACTTTACCTGTGGAATTACATTACGTAGTGAATGCAAAACACATAAGAGAACTGGATCAGTTGATTTCTAGTTATGACATCATAATAACTGTTAAAATGTTAAAATACCTTGTCTTTCTAGTGTCGTTTCAATGAGCAAAACCCATAAATTCAAATAACATGCTTCAACATGTTATCGGTGACTAGACATTTATCTAACTTTCCATCACTAGCAGAAGATAAAACCCTTCAGACATAGACAAAAAAAAGTTTTCATAAAGAATTGAAGTGAGCAGTTTTGATTGATTTCCTCTTCAGTGCTGTTCACACAAAAGCACTTTTCCTGCTTGAGAGAAGTATAAATGACTGCTTCTTTCTCCTTGAGCCTTACCTGGCAGTAGTGACTGATAATCCTAATGAGCTCAGCTGTCCACTGTGCTTTGAACCTATGCTGGAATTTTCTTCTCAAGTGATTTGTGATCTCTGAGGCATGATGAATAATCTAATTTACAGATGTAATTAATAACGTATGCATCCAAACTAGTCCTGTAAAATAGTTTAATGATTGCAGTGTATTAAGCAGCATTTGCATTGCTAACCTGTACAAAGGATATGCTCGTGTTCAGTCAAACAGTAAAATCATTGTGAAAGTTTTTGTGATCAGGTTGGAGGAAATCTACTAGAAATATAAAAATAATATCACAGTATTATTGTTTTGTCATTTTATTCCAGAAGATATTAAAATATAAATTTATATACTGTGAGAACATTATGGTTTAAGCCCAGCAAGTAGCTCAGAACCACGCAGCCGCTGGCTCACTCCCCCACTTCTTCCTCCCCCTGCTCTCAGAGGGATGGGGATGAGAATCAAAAGAACGTACCTCCCATGGGCTGAGATAAGAGCAGCCCAGTAACTAAGGTATAACACAAACCACTGCTGCTACCACCAATAATAATAATGGTAAGGGAAATAACAAGGGAAGTGAATACAACTGCTCACCACCCACTGACCGATACCCAGCCCAACCCGAGCAGTGATCTAGCCCTTCTGGGTAACTGCCCCCAGTTTATATACTGGGCATGACGTGCTGTGGTATGGAATACCCCTATGGTTAGTTTGAGTCTGGTGTCCTGTCTCTGCTTCTTGTGTCCCTCCTCACTGGCAGAGCATGAGAGAATGAAAATTTCTTGATCGAGGTAAACATTACTGAGCAACAACTATAAACATCGGTGTTATCAGTGTTGTTCCCAGACTGAAAGTCAAAAACACAGCACTGCACCAGCTACTAAGAAGGAGAAAAATGACTGCTACTGCTGAACCCAGGACAGTATCCACCCCTTCTTCCATACCATTCACGTAATGCCCAAATCCCACATTTTTCAATATACCATCACTGTTGTCTCGTATATATATACATATATATACGTATATATGTATATATACACACACACACAGAAAAAGAGAGGTATCATTCCTTAGTGCATGGACCAATTCCTATAAAGTTGCTGAGTTCATCTGGTCCATGATGTCAGGCTCCATCTCTTGTAACAGTCTTTCAGATCAGGAGAGACAGTGCGCAGTGTTGGATTGTTGCCTGCTGATGACCCCACAGAACTCGTCTGCTGAGCTCACCTTGTTTCATCAAAGTTCATTCTTTGTTGGGATGATGGTTGGAGGAAAGTCAGGGTCAGTTGATGGTGACCTGAAAATATCTAATTGGTGGGCTATAAAAGTGCTACATAGCAGGCAACAGCATACAATTGAGTTCATTGGCTGTTTTCCCCTTGAGGTGCACTCAGACTTCCCCATCTTCCCGCATTACCCACCAAGTATATCTGGGTCCCTGAGCAAAAGCAGTCCCATGAGTGGGTTTGCCTTTACCTGAAGCAGGAATAACCCAGACTGTCNTTCCTCTAAATCAAATCCTCTTGAAGTATACATCAGACTTCTCAATCTTCCTGCATTACCCACCAAGTATATCCAGGTCTCTGAGCAAAAGCAGTCCCATGAGTGGGTTTGCCTTTACCTGAAGCAGGAATAACCCAGACTGTCTTCCCCAGCAGATTCTTTATGTGCACCACAGGAACTTTATCAGCTTCTACAGTACATAAAAGTTGTGACTGAGCTGGACCAGCCCTGTTGGTAGATTCTCTGGTGTTGAACAATCAGATGGCTTTTGGTAAAAGTCCCATCACCCATTGCTCTCAGTGTAGTTTTTAACAGCCCTTGTACTGTTCGATTTTCCCAGAGGCTGATGCATGGTAGGGGATGTGAAATACCCATTCAATGCCATGTTCTTTGGCCCAAGTGTCTATAAGATTATTCCGGAAATGAGTCCCATTGTCTGAATCAGTTCTTTCTGCGGTGCTGTGTTGCCACAAAATCTGTTTCTCAAGGCCCAGGACAGTGTTCCGGGCAGTGGCGTGGNTCAGTTCTTTCTGCGGTGCTGTGTTGCCACAAAATCTGTTTCTCAAGGCCCAGGACAGTGTCCCGGGCAGTGGCGTGGGGCACAGCGTATGTTTCCAGCCATCCAGTGGTTGCTTCCACCATGGTAAGCACATGGCGCTTGCCTTGGTGGGTTGGTGGCAGTGTGATACAGTCAATCTGCCAGGCCTCCCCATATTTGTACTTAAGCCATCGTCCTCCATACCAACTGTTTGGCTTGTTTAATTGCAGCATGTTTCACACTGATGAATAACCTGGGAAATAGCGTCCATTGTTAAGTTCACCCCTCGATCACGGGCCCATCTGTATGTTGCATCTATGCCCTGATGGCCTGAGGTGTCATGGGCCCACCAGACCAAACGTAGTTCACCGTTATGTTGTGAATCCAAGTCCATCTGAGCCACTTCAATCTTAGCAGCTTTATCCACTTGTTGGTTGTTCTGGTGATCCTCAGTGGCCTGACTCTTGGCTACATAAGCATCTACATGGCGTAACTTCACCAACAGGTTCTACACCCAGGCAGCGATATATTGCCACAGTGCAGCAGCCCAGACGGGTTTACCTCTGCTTTGCCAGTTGCTCTGCTTCCATTGCTTTAACCACCCCCACAGGGCATTTGCCACCATCCATGAGTCGGTATAAAATACTGGCCACTTTTCTCGTTCAGCAATGTCCAGGGCCAGCTGGATGGATTTCACCTCGGCAAACTGACTCGATTCACTCTCCTTCCGCAGTTTCTGCAGCTTGTTGTCAAGGACTCCATACAGCTGCCTGCCATCTCCAACACTTCCAAAGCACTGGAAGGACCCACTGGACTAGATACTTGCCCATACAATTCCACCCACCCTGCCACTCATGACTGTCCAGCCTTGGGGAAAGACTCCTGGTCCTCCTATATCATCATCTAACCCTAGACAAGACCTAAACCCAACTCCACTTAACTTTCAATATCAGACAAAATGGTTGTGGATAAAACACACTCTGTGTGTGTGCCAACATGGTGATCCCTATCGCAATCAGCAGGCAGGTCCCAAGGGTACCCAAAGGCCATTCAAAACCTTCAGAACTCTCAAATGATGCTGTAAATAGTCTGATGGGGAAGCTGGGGGTGTAACAGAATGTCTCCTTCATAGGTTGACCACCCAAGGAGGGAAAAAAAGATGTGTAATTGCTGAACACTTCTGTTATATACCTCCCAAAGTATAGTGGTGATGACCACACTGGGAACGTGAGCCAGATCCGTTCCATGATCAATGAGCCTATTGTATTACAAGTCATTACCATAAAGTACAGTAAAACAAGAACCTTAGCCCAAGGCCCCCAGCCGGTAAACACTGTAAGTAGGATACAACATGCTAATACTCTGAGATCAAGAGCAACAACTTTGTGAGCCAATAAATCAGCATTGTGACGAGTGACTATTAATGTTTATCACAAATGTGATTAGACACACTCCAGTCAGATCTGTCGTTATCTCAACCCTTTGCGCCCCATGCTGGGAGCCAAAAAGAACTGTCATGGTTTAAGCCCAGCGGGTAACTCAGAACCACATAGCCACTTGCTCAGTTCTCAGAGGGATGGGGAGGAGAATCGAAAGAATGTAACTCCCACAGGTTGAGATAAGAACAGCCCAGTAACTAAGGTATAACACAAATCACTGCTGCTACCACCAATAATAATAATGATAAGGGAAATAACAAGGGAAGAGAGTACAACCGCTCACCACATGCCAACCGATGCCCAGCCTGACCTGAGCAGTGACCTAACCCTTCTGGGTATCTGCCCCCACTTTACATACTGGGCATGACGTGCTGCGGTATGGAATGCCTCGTTGGTCAGTTTGAGTCAGGTGTTCTGTCTCTGCTTCCTCCTGGCTTCCCCACCTCCCTGACATAGCATGAGACTCACAAAGTCCTTGGTCAGAGTAAACACTGCTGAGCAGCAACTATAAACATCGGTGTTATCAGTGCTGTTCCCAGGCTGAAAGTCAAAAACACAGCACTGCACCAGCTACTAAGGAGAAAAATGACTTCTATAGCTGTAACCAGGACAGAGAATTAAAGAAAAAAAAATCAAACACTTGCTGAGTTCCAATGGCAATAGTGATGTGTGTAAATTGAGTTAACTTGTTTATACAGAGCTAAGTAGTTTTATGGATTACCAGCTCAGAAACTGTAAAGGAATTTATTTCTATGATTTGTTGACAGAAAGTTTCTTCTTTCCATGCAGAACAGTGTTTTTAAGGTGTCTAAAAGCAGCAGTGTCTTATTTGAGCTGCACAACATTTCTAATTTCCCAATAGTTCCTCTTAGAGATGAAGAAGGAGAGGAAAGGGAGGGAGAGAAGGAGGGGAGAAAGGAAAGAACAACTTATTGATGATAACCATTATGTATGCATGTCAGAAAGGAATCCTGACAGAATTCATGAAAGCACATGAGGCTTCTCCCAGACTCAGTGCCGGGGCAAAGTTGCTTTTTTGGAAATGCATCTACAAAAGCTGTGAGGAAACTATAGAGACTGTAGCACTATGAACACATACACAGGCAGCATACTGCTGCAAGGCAGAACAGCAAGATATGGAGACATGCTGTAGATGCCATGTATTAGTGGTACAAAGAATTGGATCAGGTGTCCTTTCTAGCGAGGTGTTCTCCAAGAACATAGTTTCATCATACTTTTAATTCTTTATTTCTTCATCTTAATTTTTCACTAAAGTCAGAACTAACAGTTCTCTTTTGAGTTCTGTTCTTATGTCACTCCTGTTTATGCTTCAGACTTTCTGCTGCGAATGCTACCACATTCAGGTTTGTTTCCAGATGTGTGTGTTGTCTTGCAGCATTCAAGGACTGCTATGGTTTGTACAATGTTTTCTTCAGACTTCCTCAAAAATTCAAGGAAAGTTACATTCCTTCTCTATTTTTTAAAAAATGCTTTCAAATTTTGAAATTGTATCAAGAGATTTCCTTTTTTTTTTTTTTTTTTCCAGATTTTATTGTAAACCACTATACTTGAGGTTAAACTGTGACATGTTCCATGGCTGTTCCCTTCACCCACTCATGCAGAGAAANTTCTTTTCAATTTTTAAATTTTTATAAGAGATTTTCTTTTTTTTTTTTTTTTTTTCCAGATTTTATTGTAAACCACTATACTTGAGGTTAAACTGTGACATGTTCCATGGCTGTTCCCTTCACCCACTCATGCAGAGAAATTTATATGAAGAAAAGGGACGATTGTGATCCTGTAGTCTGATGATCTATATAATACACGCCACTGGCAATGCCTGAGGTTATGCATATTTAGGCATATCTCTAGGAAGACCTTGTTACATAATTTGGTAGTAATGGAGAATTCATTACGGCTTATAATACGTCATGCTGTTTTGGTTTTTATTATTGATAATTATCTTTCCTGGAAAAAAGGGAGAAAGTCACATTATTTACAGCTTGGTTTTTNAAAATAAGGTTTGCAATACAAACCCATATAATGTTACTGCTGCTTTTCACGATACCTAATCTTTCCATTTTTTTATTATCTTTTTTTTTTTTAAATTTTTTAAATCTTTTTTTTTTTTTTTTTTTTTTACTTTGGATTTCCAGACACACAATTTATTAAGTAGAAAAATTCCTTATGAAAGCTATGCTTAATGAATATGCTTATAAAGCTATGCTTTCATTAAGATCAAGCAGATCCCTTCACACTCTTCAGCAAGCTAAATAGATTGTGCCTTTTGTCTTTCAAGGTATCGTTTAGTTTTTCAGCCTTAAATGTTCCTCATGGCTCTTTTCTGGATTCTAATTTTGGTGTCTTTCACGGACATTGAGAACTGGATGTGATATGCCAGAAGCAATCATGCTAATGCCAAATGCAGAGGTTATGTAATGTCCCTATTTATATATCTGAAACCAGCATATTTGCATCATGCTGCTGCACCGAGAAGTCATATATGTTTATCAGTCATAGTCAGTCTCAGCTGCCAAACAAATATACCCTACAGTCTTTGTTCCTAAGCATACACCTTGCATTCGTTTTTGTTGAAATGCATACTACTTGTTTGAGAGAAGGCAGTTAAGTTCTTGAGATCACAGAACTGGGCTCTGTACTATTAACTGCTTCCTATACTTACATGTCTTTTGCAGATTTTACCAATGACGATTTTGTGTTTTGTTCCAAATGGCTAGTAATAATTGTGTAGAGCCAAGCTGCGGTATCTGCAGAATTCCGGTAGAGACACACTATTACGTACTTACACATTTATAGCATGCCTAGAGATCTGTCTTCCTTCTCAAATGAGTTGGTGGAGTGGTCAACAGCAGACCAAATATGGTACCCCATCTTGTGTTTTATCTGGTAAAATAGATTTGCTAAATATTCAGTGGAATTCTTTCTTTTTTGCTGAATTTTTAATATTTTAAAAACATAATTCATTTGGTTGGGTTTTTTTCCTATTTTATCACTTCACTATAGCAGAAAATTCTTACTTAAAAATAAAAAAGCAATCAAAAACATTGCTTTTTTTTTTTTTTCTTTTTTAGTCACTTCTTTCAATGCTTGTTGAAAAGAGCAGTGGGATCTCCACTCCAAAGCATTGATGTGCGTCAGCTGGCACACATTAGTAAACATCAGCTCTGAAATGTTTTAAGAGTCAGTTAAAAAATGTATGAAGCAATCTGTCAAGCTGTCACAGACCAGACAGATTGAATGACAACCCATCAAGGATCTGGGTACTGGGATTTGTTTTAAGAACTGATGGGATTAAGACTGCTCCATGCACTCACTCCCTTGCTCCCTCAGTGTCAGGCTCCCAGACTCTTGAACCTGTCCCCAGCAGGGAGGTCACTGCTGATCCAGTACAGTCAGGTAAAATACCACTTAAGTTCCTGCTGTGTCCCTGCTGGCAGTTGCCTCTCTTGGGTGTCTGTGGCTAGGGATGCTGGGCATACCCTGGCACTAACTTCCACTTGGATCTGATCTTCAGGATCTTCCCCCACTTCCAGGATGTTTCTTTCAGCCAGGATCTTCCACTGCTCTTCACCAGACCCCAGGTTTTCCAACCTTCTATGTGCAGAAGCAGGATGTATCATCAGCTTCTCAAGTGGTGTTTCATGTCCCTTCATTAGTGAGAGGACTCAGTATGTGACACCTGTGTTTAGACAAGTTGTTACCAGCATTTACAACTGTCCCCCATACCAGTTGCCACTATCACATAGTAGGCTTCTGTCCAGGGTACAAAAGTTCAGTTTCAGACATCTACACATGTGCACACGTATCTAATTTATCTGCCGCTTGCTAGTGTGCAGAGCTATGCCATTTTTCTCATCCATAGCACAAGCAAGATAATTTTTGTGATTCAGAAGTACTGTCGTGACTCATAAGCCCTTTTGATATGCAAGTATGGGGCTTTAAATAGTGCACTGTGACAGAAAGACAGAGCAGGCAAAGTGGTTTGTCTCCTTTGAGAATCTTGGTCCCTGGTAAGTCACACTCATTCACACACTTTAAGTGTTAAACTGCTGTATTTTTGTAGGGTTTTTTTGGATTAGATGCGACAGAGAGAAAAAAGTCTGAGCCTTTATAAAGGGCAGCTAGCTATGCAAACCAAATGGTCTCCTGTTTCTCAGTGCTCCACACAGTCAAAGCTGCAGAAAAACAGCCAAGGCACCTACAACAGATCCTAAGTGAGTGCTTCGTCATCTGGGGGAAAAACTGTTTTATCCTACTGCCTTGTCAGTGCCAGAGAAATGGATGTTTGGAATAACAGGAAAGTACCAGCCAGACTGTTTCTGCTCTGGCTGTGTCATTTGGGAAAAGAGGACTTCTACTTTTTGACTCTACAGTCACACTAGCTTTGATTTGTCTCTCCCCTCAGTTCCCAAGGCAGATACTGACAGAAAGGTCTGCTGGGCTAAGGGAAAATAAAAGAAACTCCCATACATTCCCAGGAGAAGTTCTGCAACTCCCACCATCTTAACACTAATTTCTAGTTTTGTTCTCAAAATAGATGTTAGAGAAAATGTTTCGCTCTACTTTTTGCTGTTTAACTGGTGGGTTTGGTTGGTTGGTTTTTTTTCCAAGAGATTTAGGTAAAACATTACCTGCTAAAAAGCTGTTCTTACAGCAAATATATGCATCCTAAGGAGCCTCCTAAGGCTGATAGATCAGGAGCCATGTGTGTGTATCGTTCTTCAGTGGAGGCTCTGGGTAGGTGGATTCCAGGATGAAGTCAGAGAGATTCTGAAATTGTAATGTAACTGGACTCCAGTACTGCAGCAGAGGTTCATGAGAGGAAGGGCGTGGATTGCCAGTATACAGGGAGAATCTCAAGTAGCTAGTGATCAACCAGTTCGTGGTCTGGGATCAAGAGATGTGTAGTAAATTCTGAGTTTCTATCCAATACATAGTATGTTTCAGTGGGGTTTGCAAAGCCTAGCCAGGGAACACTAAGATACTAAAAAAGTTAGAGCCATGTGCTAGCAAACCCTAGAGCACAGGAATTACCATGTTTCAGGGATGCCAGATCTGGTGTGTCACACCACAAGAATCATGCAGAGATGTAAAATACCCAAGCAAGATTTATGACTGGAGAGTTTTATGAGCCTCTCAACTACCCTTATTGATCCCCTGAAAAGAGTGATGATCCTCCCCAGGATCTGACCTCAAAGTATACTCTGTTTTTGCAGAAATTGGGTCCTATGTAAATTTGGGAATCTCGAAGCATGCTGGAGCTGATGGAACTGAAATAATGGGTAGTGATTTTGAAATTATTATTGTTAGACCTTCTGATTTTACCTTAACTATGCAAATGCAAAATCTTTTTATTTTAAAGTAGCAACTTATAGCAAAGGCTGACCTGCGCAAGGTGACTGATTTGCATTATTCACTGCGCAGCTGAACAGTCAAATTTGAACTGAAAAAAGCAGGCTACATTCTCACAAACTACAAAAGAAGTGGTCAGTTGAGAATGTTTTTCATCACAAAATAAAACTGAAGCTTACATTTGTCTGTGGTTTTGGTAGTAATATAGAGTAGAAACAAAAGGGTTTGCCTGTATTAGAACCTTTCTTTTCTTACTGAAAGGGGCCTACTTATTTCTCCGGGTAGAAGATTCACAAGGAATGTTTATATTGTGAAATGACTTTGTACAGTGAAGGAGTCGATTCATACTTCACTTTCCATGCAACATAATTGCATTAACTTTGAGACTGAGCAGATAGCTTTTCTAATAACCCGTAATGGTTAAAAATTAAGACTGTTAGTTGAAGACTGGATTAATACTAACAGCAACCTCTGTTCACGTGTCTGAAACAAAAATAGAAACACCCACCAGTGTTCGTTAACTCCTCACCACTGAATACTTTTATTCACTTCCCACATGCAGCCACCCACTCTGTTCCTAACTTACTCCTTTAAACCATGCTCAGATGCACCAGATTAAATTCAGTCTTAAGGTTTTTAAAAGTGATAATGCAGTATGTATTTCCACAGTGACAGTGTGTCTGCTAAGAAAATACCTAATTTCATGGGGGGTGTATCTAAACTTGCACCTGCAAGTCTAATTAGAGTTTTGTGGCCTGTTTTTGTTTTTCTCTATTTTCTGATTTTAACTTCTGAAATTGTATGTTTCAGTTAGCAGCAACTCTTTTTGATGTCCTTGTGCAATCTCCACTGGGCACTTACTTTCACCTCGAAAAAAAGAAAGAGTTTTAATAGTTTTCTTTTAACAACCAGCCAGCTGAGGTATAAAAAGTTAGAGAGGTGGTTTCAGTGTGGAGGATGTGAAACAGCTTACTGTACTAGCCCTGTGACTCCTGCCACTAAAGTATTTTGCTAAAGATCTAGCTTCAGATCATACATGCCATATGTACACCCCTCTTCCCTAGCCATTTCAAAACCCAAATTACAGCGATCTGTGATTGGATGAAGTTTAGATTAAGCATCTAGGTTTTCAGTAACTTAAGGACCAAGAAGAAAGAGAGAAGAGAAAAAGCTATTCACCTCTTTGACATGCAAACTGAGTGCCTGGTTTCCCACTAGAAGTTCAATTAAACGAAAGCTGTAATGCAATCCTCACCTGCTATACACCCAAATTATGTATTTCTGCAGCCATAATAGTAAAAGTTGTTTGATTAAGACTGCATTTATAAGATTCTTGACTAACATAATGAATAACTGAATGAAGAAAGACCAAATAAACAAGCTGTCTGTGTTTTTCTGGAAAAATCAGCCCATGTCTTTGAAAAAAGGGAAGGGAAGTTTCATTTATAACATTCCCTTTTTCCCTTCTTGGGATACTGGGTAAAACTGCTCCTCCATTCTTCCCCCTCTCACTTCTATAGATGCATAGGTAGATATTTGAGTAGCTGGCTGATTTTACATTTGAAAGAGAGTGCTTGAAAGATTAGGGGTTGTTTCCAGCGTTAGGAAATCTCAGTTTTATTACTGAGTATGTCATACATGTCTCCATACTGCTCCTCTACTTCACAGTGACATAATTTTCAGTGTGGGGTTTTTTTTTTTGTCTGTTTGTTGGTTTATTATTATTATTATTATTCTTTAGCTAGCTGTTTTTTATATATGATTAAATTTTAATTTCAGTTACTAATAATGGAGAGGGTTAGTCCTTCTCTTGTGTCAACTTACAAAAAGATAATTTTCATGACTATACTAAATTTACCTTCTGAAGACCCTCAGTGTTGCATATACATAGACCGACACGTACAGACCACCTTTCCTCATAGATTGGTGCTTAATGGAGATGAGTCAACTCCCATTAACTGAAAACAAGGTCATGTGTTTCCAGTCATCATCCTGAAGACTCAATGAATCCTAAAGGATGCATGTATATTCAAGAATCTAAAATATTATTACAATTCTTTCCTTCTGGATCTTTGTCTTAACAAACCAATGGTTTTATTGAATCATGACTTTTCAGCTGTCGCTCAATATAAAGAAACAGTGGGAAAGCACTTTGCATTTTACTATCTGTAGTTATAGAGAAATGAGAGCAGCTAGTGCTGCTACTAGGATCATACATACTGACTATTCTATGGAATGATCATTCATTATACCCAGGGAAACTCAGTCGAAGGTAGCAAAAGTGACATTTTGTGTAAAATGAATTCTAAGCATTTATACATTATGCAAATATTTCAGCAGCCCACATAGCACAGCCTGCATAAAAAACAATAAAAAACAGCAAAAATAAAATAATCATTTTGTGAATAAAAAAAGAGTCAGGTGATCTTCTGTCTACTCTTGGCAGTTACAAGAAGTTGGCATTGGCTTGTACTTTCCAACCATCCAGCCACTGATAGGAGAGTAAGCACTTCACAGCAAGAGTAACATTAGGTAGCTGAATTTGTGTTTACTTCCATAGACTGCCTCACTTCTGCACAACGTAAATTCCTTGGATTAAGAGCTTTACTGAGAATCTTTCCCCTGAAGCAACAAACATAAGCCAGGAAAGGCACTATAAGGTAATAAAGGATTTTTGTGCGGGCATGAAAACAGCTCAGTGCAGTATTTACTGGTGCTCAGTGGGCATTTCAATGGAGACATGACTAGATAGTAACAATGGCTTACTCTTCTCTCCTTCCCATTTTTAATAGTATTGCTTTCTTCAGTCACAAAACACGATTTCAAGAAAGCTCCAAAACCTGCTCCTTTCATTAGTGTCAGCTGTACTGAGCCTTGTAGGCAGAAGAGCTCCAGGAGCCTTGCTGCAAAGAAGGCACAAAATAGGGGTGCACACTGATATTTCACTAGATGGAGAGCTTCCCTTTTCACATCAGAGCCCTTAAGAACCAACCTGTTCTATGCTACTGTTCTTGAGCTATTCACCTGCTGAATTACTTTGGAAAGCAGAGCTGACTCTGCTGTGTGTTTGCAGGGCTGGCTAAGGCAACTGTTTAAGCCAGCAAGACTTTATATGTTAAAGTTATGACACTTTCAATCACTGTTCCCACCAAGGCGCATTTCAATTATTGCAGTGTGTTTGAAGTAACACAATTTGTGTCATTACTAAGAAACAGACAGAGGTTTTAACTCATAAAGTTAGGAGCTTTGACATACTGCATAGAAATGAAATATCTCAGTTAAGTGTTTAAAGACAGATACTTCCCATTTTTTGTTACATCCTAGGATAGCTTTGAACTTATTTTAAACTAGGAACAGTAAGCTTCTTCCTAATGTATCTACTGTTAAAGTTATTCCAAATTGAATTCTATAACCATTTATAGATTTATTATATTTATGGTAATATTGCAGCAGGAAGGACCTCCTCAGATAAGATCAGACATCTGATGCCACCTCATGAAGTCTCACAAATCCATGCAATATCAATTTCCATCTTAAAGGAGCTAGGGTTTTTCTGTCCTGACTATTGTGAGGCACAAGCCATTACAGATCCTCTTTTCTCCAATTGAAAGGGTTTCTCTTTTTATTTCTAGCCTAAATGTATTCATGCACATCTCACAGATCACATCATAGAATCATACAATCATAGAGTCATAGAACAATTAGGGTTGGAAAGGACCTTAAGATCATCTAGTTCCAGCACCCCTGCCATAAGCAGGGACACCTCACACTAAACCATGCCACCCAAGGCTTCGTCCAACCTGGCTCTGAACACGGCCAGGGATGGAGCACTCACAATCTCCCTGGGCAACCCATTCCAGTGCCTCACCACCCTAACAGGAAAGAATTTCTTCCTTATATCCAATCTAAACCTCTCCTGTTCAAGTTTGAACCCATTACCCCTTGTCCTGTCACTACAGTCCCTAATGAGCAGTCCCTCCCCAGCATCCCTATAGGCCCCCTTCATATACTGGAACGCTGCTATGTCTCCACACAGCCTCCTCTTCCCCAGGCTAAACAGCCCCAACTTTCTCAGCCTGTCTTTGTATGGGAGATGCTCCAGTCCCCTGATCATCCTCGTGTCCCTCCTCTGGACTTGTTCCAGCAGTTCCATGTCCTTTTTATGTTGAGGGCACCAGAACTGCACACAGCGCTCCAGGTGAGGTCTCAGGAGAGCGGAGTAGAGGGGCAGATTACCACGGTCTCTTAGTTTATTGATTAAGTAAATGACAGATATAGACCCATTCTTTCCATGCACCAATAGGATTGAAAACAGATTGATTCCTCTTAATGATCAATCATAAATTAGTTATCTTTATGTTTTTGCTTTCTGGTAATACAACATTAAACTGTAGTTAGCTGTTCCAGATATTATTGCTACTTGCTTTCTGCAGGCTTCCACATTTAAACATTCATATCAAAGCTCATAAATTTATTATTTGCTTTAATTTTTATGAAGGGAACAGTTAAAGGGAGATGAATGCTTCCAGAAGATGACATCAGGATACAGAGAGGCTAGGCTGTAATTCTAGGCTCTTAATATCATGTATTACTCCGTGAAGGAGGCATGGTATAGGGTAGGAAGGGGATTTTTTTGCCCCAGTCTCCGTGATTTTATATTTTCATATATTTTCGGCACTTGAGAGTCTACAGTAAAGGGCAGAGTAGGGGAGATTTCATTGCTGCTGGTCCTGTGGTCAAGAAGTAAGTCTGTGAATTGTAATATAACAGTGGCAGCTTAGCATTGCCTGTCTGCTGGGTGTATTTATTCATCTTAGCTTTCGTTCATAGGCAATACTTATTTTCTTAAAACTTTATTAAATAACTTAATTTGACATGCTGGAATAAAAATATTTGGTTATTGTTTTCTGGGTTTGTTATTTACCAGAGCAGTAAGAAGCTAGATGAAAGCACACAAGGCTTGAAAAGCCTGAGAAGAGCATACTTTCAGATAGTGTGTTCAAAGACTGCACCAAGCCTGTTACGTGCTTCTGCCCTTAGAAACACAGCACTGTGGCTGCAGATGTGTGATGGGCTTTCCATCTGTTTCAACCTTCTGCTTTGTCCAGGGGCTGAAGGCACATAACCAGGTTCTCATTTTATTTGTTTAACAGCCAGAAGGACAAATAGTTACAACTGCTATCATAGTAAACAAATGTAGAAGGAGAGTTGACATAAAAGCTTTTTGTTTGACTAGAAGTAAGTGTCTCCATGACAATGATGACTGAATAAAAGCTGATATTAACTAGTCAGGTTTAAATAAATATTTCTCACAAGAACATAACTAAATAATCCCCTAAGAAAAAGTTACCAATGCTCCCAAAAGATTTTATTTTCTGGATATGTACAAATCCACCATTTAGTATTCAGGGAGTTTGAACACAGGTCATGAAGGCCTGAAAAGCTGCTCAGGGCTTTGGGTTTGCAGTTTATAACTGTCAGGTTCAAGGCACAATGCCCTTCTGTTACTAGGTAGCAAGTGTTATCAGTCCACAATGAAAGCTTTTACAGTTTATTCCTATTTATACGTCACAATAACTGCATGCTTGAACGAAGATAAGTGTAAAAAGGGCTGTGGAAAGCAATAATGGACAGAATGGAGTTGAAACCACTTTTATAAATGCAATATCAGGCTGCTCCCATCACTGCCTGCTCCCTCATGTGCCCAGGCATGGGCCCCAGGAGGACTCTGTCCTTGGTTTTACCTGGGGCTGGCAGGAGGCTGCCCAGCCTGCAGGTTCCAGGCTGCTGCTGCCCTGTTCTGAAGGCAGAGGTGACATTTGCCTTTCTCCACTCATTGAGATCTCCCTGATCTCCATGGCCTTTGAGAGCGGACGGAGAGCAGCTGCACAAGAACATCAGTCACCTCCCTCAGCACCTTGGGATGCAGCCCCACAGGTCCCAGGGGTGTGTGTGGGTCGAGTGCTCTTGAATGAACATTAACTGGACCATTGTTGCCAGCTGGTGGCTCATCTCCTCTTTGAGACCTGTCCGTAAAGAGCAGAGAGGCCTGGCAGACCTTGCTTGTAACAACAAAGAAGGTGGTGAGGACCTACCTTATCTGTGTGTGCTAACACTAAATGACCCACCCCATCCTGCAATGTGTCCACATTTTCCTTGGTGAGCCTTTTGTGACTAATGTAGCAGTAGAAGTTCTTGCTGCCCTTTACATTCCTTACAGATCTCAGATCCAGGTGAATTTTTGTCTCCTTGAAGCTGCCTCTACAAGCCTGGGAAGTGTTTCTTGTTTCCTCTGTATCCTGCCCTTGGTCCCCACCCATGTGCCTCTTCATGTTGAAGCTGTGCCATGGCTTACTTGCTCTGCCAAACTGGCCTCCTGGTAGGTCTCCGTGTTTTCCTGAGGGCGGATCACTGTTGCACTTTGGAAAACGCTGTCCTTAAAGGCCAGCCAGCTTTGCTGCTGGCCTTTGCCCTTCAGAGCTGCCCCTTACGAGATCCCACCTACAAGTCCTCTGAGTAAGGCAAAGTTTTTTGTGCTCTGATGATCACCTTCCCTCACATGAAAAAATTGTGCTTTTCATGTTAGACACACTTTTCATCCCTTCTCAAAGGCTGGACCAGCATTTGTAACTCCAAAAGCATGCCATCTTCAAAACACATAGCTGTAATGTTTCTGTTCCCCAAAGGAAAAAGGAACACACCCTGTTTCTAGAGGATTACTTTTTGCTTGTTCATTTTTCCTATACAATCACTCCAATTTTCAACAAAAAGCATGAGAAAGGGGAACAGCTATGCAGAACGTTAAGCATAATCACCACCTAAACTCGAACTAGAAAATGTATGTACATGGATTTTTCCTCCACCAAGAACTTTCTGTGAAATAGCCAACTAACATCCAATTATTATCTCAAATGAGTTTGTCTAGGAAATAAATCTGTGCTTCACACTTTCTTCAGAGTTTGAATTGATATAGCAGTTTGAATTGATATACCAGAACTGAATAAGATGCATTGAATACGCACAATTCATCAGCTTACATTTCTCACGTTATTCTCCCTCATTTTACTTTAACACAAAGGAGAGTTGCATTTTCTACTTTATCACTGATATATGAACATAAAACATAATCATCAAGCCACTTGGTATTTTTATTTGTTCATTTACATGTACATGACAGGAGTTGCCCCATCATATGGAGTTCACTAGACTTGTAGGTGTTGAAAAAAACAGTCACCTGGAAAGGGGTATTTTCCTATAACATTTCTTTGCTGAGCTTGACTTAAGGTAAAGCAGGCAAATGCTCTTACCTCATGAGCTTTACATAAACTCAATTTGGAATCATGCTGAACATTTCACACAGGACAAAGCTGAGAATTCAGATAATATACATTTTGGAGGTTAGTTCTTTTTGTTTGATTTTGTTGTGCTTGGTTTGGCTTGTGGGTTTTTTCAAAAAGGACAGTGATATATGGCTAATTGCAATCCCAACACTGATCCCTGAGGGGCACCACTCGTCACTGGCCTCCAGTTGGATAGCGAGCCATTGACCACAACTCTGACACAATGACATAGTACAGAGAAACCCAAGTCTGATGCAATAGCAGACACCCATGATATGGTTCAGAATATAAACATGGGGTGATATGAGAAGTGGCACAGGCTTGGCAATGCAGAGAGACCCTGCAGCTATAAACAAGTCTGTTGATCAGTTGATCTGCCTCAAGTGGATCCTGGGGAGAGAAGGAAGAAACTAACAACATCAACCTAATTTTCCTCCCAAAGGACCCAGGGGGCTGACAACTTCTGGTATTGCCCTCTCTAGGAGTCCAAAGCTATTGACTTTAAGATGCAAAGGAGCAGTAGAAAGGTGAACATAACATCAGTAAAAAAGGGGATAGAAACTACAGAATGTGTGTGTTTCAGTTTTAATTTTGTTATTATTGATACTTTTCCATGCAGAAGTAATTCAACTGCAAAATTGTTCTTTCGTATTAGATCTAGATGACTACAGATCCTTGAATTAGAACTTTAAATTTCCATCATCTTAACAAGAAATTTCTGGCTTTACTTGTGTACAAGGCATGATTCATCTTTTCCATAAACAAGATTTTGAGCATAATGCTGCGCCAGATCCTGTGGCTCAGAGAAGAGAAACATCTGAGAGAGACAAGGTGCTGGTTGCAGGAGGGCTGCAGCTGCTCTCTGACAGTAGCGATGGGGTCCATAGCAAAGTCCCAGAGGGGGGCCAGTGATGAGCCTGCATCAGCAGCCTCCAGCCAGTAGTAAGGTAGCTTTTGGCCTTTTCAGTTTTTGGAAGAACCATCAGGAAAAGTTAGTCCTAATAAATCACAAGGTTTGCTGCGCAAGGCTGAGTTACAAGTATAGTCTTATTATTCAGAAAAAAAAGCTACAGTTGGACCAACTGAACTGATTACCAGCACTTCTGATACAAGCATTTTTGAAAGCCATCTGCAAGGTTAAACTGTAATAACAGTGTAACCATGGTAATCATGATAGTGTTTATATTCTGTTAGTCCTACGAAATGCTTGAATATTACCATACATAGCACCGAAAGGTAAATACGTAAAGGCAGCTGAAACAAGCTGTAAAAGACATTATTTGTGGGAGGAAGGTTTATTCCTCAGATATTCCCTGCAGCAATGTTTGTCTTGGGTCCCTAGTGTGTTAAAGCATAAAGACCATTGTGTGGACATAAACAATGGGCTGATATAGCGGTTAACCACCTGTTGTGTAATTTGTATTTTGGTGGTGTTGCAACTGTTATTATTAGGTGTCTGTGTACTGCTGTGATGCGAGCAGGCAAACCTCAAAGCTTCCAATATGCTTTTATTGATGTTCAAAGACTAGGCAATCTGTTAGCATCTAAAAATCAATCATCAGTCAAATACGTTGGTTGAGCTAACATGCCATGCTACATAGCTGATGCTCCTTTTCTGGCTCTGATGTTCACAGTCTTGGCTGGCTTTGAGTCTCTGAGTCCAGGATGACTCAAGATCTCCTTGGTTTGGCCCTAAGAATTATTTCCTCTTTTTGTAGATTAGAACCAGTCCATTTCAGCTCTACCAGACATGTTATCGGTTTGCTGAAAGGGTGTTACCTGATAGGAAGCCATTATCTAATTCCTTCTAATAGTTGCATATTGGATTTCATTGCCTTAGTCCTACTTTTTTCATACAACTATATGACATAAACAAACCTTACAAAACTTGTAACTTCTTGCCCTACATCAGTCAGACTTTTGACAAGAGTGACTGCACAGCAAACAGAACAAAGTCAGCAGTAGGTCTTGATGATATAGAGAGGGTAGTGTTTTAATTTCATTAACAAATCAGGTTAAATTATGCATAGCTTTCAGCTGCAGGAAGCCTATGACTTAAAAGAATTTCGAGTCCTGCTCCAACTGAAGAAAAAATATGGCTTTTTAACTTGGAGCTTATTTGGTGGTCAAGAGATTCCACAGAAAAAGAAAGAATTAAAACCACTCTCTCCCACTAACCACCTCCCCCCCAAAACCTTCCACACCCTAAATTCAGAAGAGTTTAGTAAAACATTAAGTAGAGCAGAAACGTGAAGGGTGCGCTCAGAATCCAGCACATTTTCAATGTTCACATCTTTCTCCTCTGATTCATCCCTTTCAGTCTCTTTTCACTAACCAGCAATGCATGTTTAGTAGAGAAAAAAAGTACCCTCATTAATTCAAAGACTGGTGTAATTCATTTATTTATTTATTTTAAAATATCAATTTTCTGCTTTGTAGCTTAGGGACTGTGGTAAAAAAGGAAAGTTTCTACTTCTTGGAAAAAGACAATATTACACTTCACAATTATTACTTCAGCTTTGTTCAAATGAAGACTTTAGTCAAACACATATTTGGTTTCCACACTAAAGTATTGGAACACCTATCGGCATTTAAAATGTAAAGTACTTTTAAGCTTTTTTAAATAACAGAAATTGTTTTAGATGTCTTTTGACAGCATACAACAGAAATACGTACCATTTGTTACATTGCATTTCTATGTTGGAAGGAATGAAAGAACATTTTAATCTCCAAAGCAGCATGTATTACAAAATAAGGAACTGACTTTTCAAACAGATGGTACCTCTCACCTGGTAGCTTAAATTCTCTTAAAGATCAGTGACTAGTGTCCAGGGGAAAGCTTAGCCAAAGTCAAGAGGGGAATTGTCAGACAGCAACAAGTTATTTGGAGACATAACTATCAGCTTGGAGCTGCTGGGTTTGGCACACTCCCAAAACAATGAGTGAGAGCTTGCTTTATATCCCTTATTTTTATCCCAGCTCACCCATCTACAACTGTACCCCAGGCCAGTTTTGGGCACAGGTGAAGGCAGGTGGTCACCTGCCTGCCCATCAGCATACGCCTCAAAACCAGCACTGTGCTCTCAACACACAGGAGGAAGTGAGAAGTCTTCTCTTTCTTTATCTTGACTGGATCCCAAAAGCCACACTGACCTCCTCACCATCCTTTCTTCCACTGCTACAAAATTCAGTTCACATTAGCCAACAGTGAAGGAAGGATAATACATTGTTTTCTGAACATTTCTTTCAGAATAAGAATAATTGTATTACAAAGGTTGCTAAAGAGCTGGAGGCTTCCTTGCAAAATGATTTTGGAAAATGGTGTAATAGTTATCCTGATAATTCAGTTTCTTCTTTCCAACAAGGCTTTTTAGGGTAAGAGAGGTTCTCACGTTAGCTAACTGCAGCTGGCGTTGAGTATAAAAGAAACTTTACACAAAAGTCTTTCTTTACACTTCCAAGAGGTATGCAATTCATAGAAGCAAAGAAAAGAAGAGGAAAGTACTTTCCTACCAGCTGACCTCAGTCATCACAGTGATCATAGACCAGCTAATGAGGTAGAACAGTTGCTCCAGTTTTGTCCGCAGAGCCATGCAAAGTGATTTATCTGAGTGCAATTCTGCTAAACAGAGCAGCATTTCACTAGCAGACATCCCTTTATTTACATTACAGTTAATTAAGGTAACCATTAAAGGCATATTAAAGCTAATAAAGGTCATGTACAGATGACATATACCATGCTTTATATATTTATATATAGGACAAAAGATGTAGATCTTTCTTGGAGTGAACATGTACAGTCCACACTGAGATACATACTGTAAGCACCAGAAATACAGAAAAACAACTTTAGGGGGATTAATTGCCAGCATTAGGCATGGTTCTTCACTGGACAAGGAAACCCAGTATGCATCTCCAAATAAAGTGAGATGGTGCCCATGTCAAGTAGAGGCTGTTGGGAGTGGTTGGTGGTGGTGGCAGACCTATGGCTGCACTGGCTTCTGATGCTAACTGTCCCTGCACTGCTTCAGTGTGGGCATCAGCTCTCTCCTGGCCTTCTCAAACTGGACTTCCCAGCACACTGGAGACCAGGGAACAAACCTGGTCATCACTGACCAACTCCATGCTTCAGAAATGAGCTGGACAGTTTTAACAGGTTCAACAGTGAGCCAAATCTGTTGAGGAGCCAGCACACCCCAGGCTTCCTTGTCATATGGGTGTTCTGAAAGTCTTATCTTGCATGTGGAGAACTTCCTTTGGACTTGTTCAGTCAGCTTTTTTTCCAGTTTGCCATAAGAATTGCCATGTTGATATGAGATTTGCAAGATATGAGATAAGGCATGCAGATATGAGATCTGCTGCATGATGCACTGACTGCAGTTTGAAGTAAGGATGAACTATAAGAAGCTGTGCTATTAGCATCACATTATGGAACAGTGGAGTTATTTTGTCAAGGTAACTCTTTTTGGGGGGGTTAAGCAGGGAGTAAAACTGTGAGGCATGATAACCTCAAAGTATGTGCAGAAGTTGAGCTTTTGCAGTCACCATGGTTACTTACTCCTAAACTACAAACAGGGAGGGAACATTTTCCCTGAAACAGGGAGGGAACATTTTCTTTAAAATGGACTTCCCTACTAGATCTATGTTCATTCCAGGTTGGCCCCATTTCAGTACAACTGTTCACAGGAATGGGTCTGTGTTAGATGCAAAACACCACAGGCATGAATCAGGGTGTCCCTGCACTCTGCAATGAGCAGTCGCAAAAGGGAGAAACTGGTAGCAGGAACAAAAGGCAATGAACTGACCACACCACGGCTTCCTTTTTGGTGGCTTTTTTTTAAGGTGGCACAAAAAATGAATTTTATTTTTTGCAGAAGGTGAAGTTAGACTCCAGCTGATTGTCTGCACAATGCCAAAAGGACTATTCGGGCTTTTAAAGCAAGTTGTTTGTAGCACATCGGACATTCATCGGCCCTTCTGTGTTGGCATGTTTGTACTTGCAGCTGTTTTCCCTAACAGGAAAAGAATTTCTAGTCAGGAAGTTAGTGTCTGAAAATTACAATTAAAAGAATGTTAACAAAACCAGTATTTCTGTTCATTAATTTCTATCTACAAGCCAAAAGAAGGACTTTCTTCCTCTCTTCTTGCCTACTTGCTCCAATTCTCATCAACTCACTCCTCATTGGGAAGGATTTTTTCTTCTGGTAGTTCTGGGAGAGGATTTTTCTTCCACATTTATTCTGCTTGAACTTAGGAAATTTTTCAACTCCAGTTCTTCAACAGCTGTTTATTTAACTGGGAAATACACACCTAAAAATTAAATCTTCACCGAAAGTTTCAACCAGCTCATGCAAGCAGCAGTAACTCCATATTGTATTTGCATCACCAGCCTATATACATGCTGGTTTTGTACCTTGCCATTATAAATTTGACACTTATTAATAAACAATGTTGTCACCTTGCTATATATTTTCTTACTTAATAAAAAACATCTAGAGAGGAGAACACAGTTTTCTCTTACTATTTCCTACCTGATTAGCTGTGTTAAGACAAGTGATTTAATGCTAGACCATATTTGTAATAGGAAGGGTCTGGCTGCACAAAATGATGCAAGGCTAAAAGTGTAAGTCCAGGTCTGTAGAGAGATATATTATTTTTTACCAGATACACATTCAGCAAATGAACAGTGCAAATGCCTGCCATTTGGTTAACTGCAGTCCTGTTACATGTTATTTTATGTAAACCAGCAAAAGCTTACAGAGACAAATGATTTTCCCGTGTTACTTCCAATTCCTAAAATGTTATATCTCTTTAAAAAACACAACTTTCTCTATTTTCATGCACTTAAGGTAGCAATATTTTGTCCCATATACTGTTTATATATGTAATGGCCTGTGCCTTTTACCACAGTGCCACTTGCAACACAAGAAGCACTGTAGATCAAATTCAATTGCAAAAAATATGCTTTCAACATTTAACAGAGACCTAGCCACTGCCTTACCCTGCTTATTTTAAAAAGCTTACCACTGCTTATTTTAAAAAACAGTAGGGATATGCCTACATGGAATACCTGACAAGACACCATTAGATTTACTCTGTGGTAACACATATTTTTTTACACTATTTTGATAATAATAACAACAACTTTATTTGCATATTTGATATTAGTATTAGCCCCAAATCAGAAATGCTTTCTTGTGGAAACTGTAGCTTTCATTTGCATTGGCATTTCATGTTTTTGATTTGGTCTCTAATTATAAATGCTTACATTCATGGTACAGACATGATGACATCATCAGTTATGATTGTGACCAGACATTTCATTTTGACACTTTAATAATTTCCTTATGACACTTTAATAATTTCCATTATGTAAAGGAAGCATTTTTGACACCTGAACATTGCTAATGTTGTAGGTAATCCAGCCACCACATTCAGTGCAGTAAAGGAAAACGGTGGATGAGTTAAACTGTGAATAAAAATTAACTTTTTGCCTGCCACATCTCCCCTGTAAAGTCAAACAATAAAACATGTATCTTGTGTTTTAAGCAAGTCTTAGACTTTACCTATAATAGCTCACTTGCAAATATCCTTCAGACAACAGCACTGATGCACACCCCAAGTGTGATGTTATAAATTTAGAAATACTGTTCTGCTGTTACCATAGAAATCATTTAAGATCACAACAACATGTTATTGGGGAACACAGGGAAAAATTAACTGATGTTGTTAATCTATTTTGCTTTCAGTGGACAAAAACCCTCAGAGTTGCAATACTCACTCAAGCCTCTGTTCATTGACAGTGGCCTAACAAGGGACGTAGGGATTGCCACGACAATGTAAAGTTTTGCAGATAATAGCACGTGCAGATGTGGGGAAATCTGGTCAGCAACAGGAGGGAAATCCTTACTGCTGCCATTCCCCAAGAAAAGTCTACAAAAACAGAAGCATGGCTGGCAGCTGTCTTATCCAACTCCCCTCTGCACACAAGTCTTACACTACTGGAAGATGGATCCTTCATTTCACTTTTCTCAAGATTTGGGTCAGAGAATGTGGGACAGAGATGAGCAATAGTTACATCAGTTGAGGTGGAAAGAGTTTTACCACAAAATCTACCTTGTTTGAGAGGTGAGAGTCCCCTTTATTAGCCTTTCTGACAAGAAAACTTCACATCAGAACTATACTGACATAATAGCTTTTCAAAGAAGCTTTTGTGTCCCCAGTTTGGATAAAAATGGTTGTTACCATTTTCTAGCAAATATACTTGTAAATCAGGCCATTATTCTGAGACTCCATATGCCCAAGAGGGCATTTATTTTAAGTGTTTACAACTGCGTAAGGTTTCATAGTCCAATCACCCTTAGCACACTACAAATTTTAAAATGTCAGCTCCAGAGACCATTAGATTTAATAGTGAAACTTGCATTGATTTTTAAAAAGTCTGGATTTGGCCCAAGATAAATGAACAATTCCACAATTCACAGAAAACCTTTCAGTCTTTCCAGAACAAAAATCCTATGCAATGCTGCTCTGTGAATTGCTATACAGACTTTAAATACTAACTAAAAAAACATGCTGGTGTGGATCTGAATGCTCTTATGCGCATGGCTAATTGCCAGAGATCACCTGTCAGAGTATGGAATTGATTCTGAAAGGAACAAATTAAGGAGCTGTCCTTACAGGAGTGGCCAATAAGTAGTTTCCAGATTTCCACTCCCAAGCGCTTATGATTGTAACTTGTCTTTCTCATAATTATTCTTATACTTGAACTTCTCCAGAACACACACATGTGTGAAGAGATTCAGGAACATCCAAAAGAGGAAAAGTGCCTGCTCACCACAAACCCAAATGTCATTCTTTCATTCCAAACATCCAAATCCTAAATATCCTGCACTTTATAAGTGTTGTTTTTTTTTTTTCTTTTTTAATCTTCAAATACCTAATAAAGAAGTCATAGGTTGGTTTGGTTTTTGTTTGGTTTTTTTT